>VZTL01009958.1:23637-89542 GCA_013400535.1 Scopus umbretta
CACGCACACAGACACTCCTTCACACGCACACAGACACTCCTTCACACGCACACAGACACTCCTTCACACGCCCAGGCAGACACTCACTTCATGCGCGCACAGACACTCCTTCACGCGCACAGACACTCCTTCACGCGCACAGGCAGAACCCACTTCAGCTGCGGAGCTGTCACCACGCTCCTCGCCAAATGCGCCAGCCGCCCGGTGCCACGTGCCTGACAAACTAAACCCACAGGCGACCTGGGAAGAAAAAGGCTTTCCCTCCCGTTCCCCTCCTGCCAGCCATCGGCTGCCTTCGCCAGCACACGAGCTTGGCGCCGTGGCGGTGACTCCAGGAAAAGCTCCCCAACCTGAGACGACATCCCGAAGGTTCCTGATTCCCTGTCAATCCAAGGCAGCGCAGCAAAAGCTACGGAGTCCCCAAGACTCCTGCAGTCCAGTTGCAAAGCGACTTCTCTTCCCCCTGGCCGGGAGCTCAGCACACAACCAAACCTCCGCTGCGCAACGGGCAATGTCGCCCAGCCTGGACAGACACCAAAATCCACTCACAAGGGGCCTTCCACAGCCAAAAATCTTTAAGAACACGCTCCGTACATTCTTGGTCCCTTATATTTGCCTGGAAGACGATAGGCAGTTGAGGCTACGCAGCGACAAGTTGGTAACAGACACCACCGGGGGTATCTCCAAGGGGGAAACAAAAAGCTTTACAAACACTTTTTAGGAGCCAGAGATAAATCACTCCTACGTCCTCGCACTTCAGCAGCACTCCTTCCAAGTGAGGACTGATTTTTGTCAGGGTCGGGATTATCTAGTGTTAGGAGAGACGGTTAATACGGGAACATCTGGGTCCCAATTTAAAATCGTACTGCTCTGCCGTACCTTTTGCATTACCACTCGCGTGGTACGTCAGGGCCAACCACAACACGTTTCTGTTGGCCTCCCTCTAGCACCAGCAAGGTTTTCAGAATAAATGCATGAAAGCCTAACTGGAATAAGCTTTTGAGTTGAACTGCCTGTCAGAAACTGTTTTATCTACGTGAAAAAGAAAGCGACGGTTCTACTACACCCGAGTTGCCTCATAGCCCCAGTTAAGAGAACGAGACCTCCAGCCTTGACTTTCAGAAGGGATCTTGCGTATTTAAACCATACCAGCTGCTGGTTCAGAGAGCACAGGTCCCGAACCGCGTTATGTGCTCTCACAAAGCAAAAAAATAAAAGGCGTTTTTTTCTGAGCAAGTGGGAGTGCCTGGAGACGTATCTGTTATTCCAAGTGCAAGATCGTTTCTGTACATAAAATATACGGAGCAGCCTGTTACGCTCAGCACGCTGTAACAGCCGGCGGTTGCACGCTGCACAAGAGCCACTTTTTGGAAAGACCAGAATCAGAAAGGCTGAGGTCCTGTAAATTACTAGCTACATAATTATACATTGAAAGGGAAGTTAAGGACTGCAAGTTTGCAAAGCCACGGACTCAGAGTTGTCAATTCAGAACTGTCAGACTCAGGATGCCAGCCTAAGCTTGCTTTCGCCTGCGCGTTAAGACACTGACCGGGCATTACTTGATAACCCACCCCTTCTCCCACAGGACCGTTCCCTCACCCGGAGCACCAAACGGGTAGCATTCACGTAGCGTTCAGCTATTCCACGCTTTATGTCCCTCAGTGATGTTCATTATGTGGCCTCAGGCCTTAATTACTGCATGTTATTCAAATCCTGAGAAAAACAATGCTGATTTCCTTGTGGGTTTTTCTGTAATACAACCTAGAATCACTAAGGTTGGATAAGCCCTCTGAGATCATCCAGTCCATCCGCCAAGCCAGCACCACCGTGCCTACTAAACCATGTCCTGAAGTGCCACATCCACATGTTTTTTGAACCCCTCTGGGGATGGGGACTCCACCACCTCCCTGGGCAGCCTGTGCCGATGCTTGAACGTACCCGAGTGCTTTGCAAACCATCCATTTTCTGCCGGGACACGACGGACCAGCACAATCTCCGGTGCTTCATGCAGGCTAATTAGGGGTGCAACTCATGATTTGATCTCATTCTCTTCCATTTTATCTAGCTAAGTTCCAAGCCAGGCTCTTTTTGATTTCACTCCACAGTTTTACAAACGCCTGAGGTCAGGCTGCCTGCAATGGGGAATGCACGGGAGGAGCTGGTTTAAGCGATTCACTCCGCATCTCACAGGAACTCTGCGGAAAAAGCCATTCTGATGAGTCCCTGTCATCCAGGCGCTGCATGGAGCACCGCTGAACAGAACTTTGGAGGGAATATCTAAGGCTAGAAAGCCATGGCACAACAGACACAGGGAACAAAAAACCTCTGGCATTCTGTAATGCTGTTTCTGTGATCTTAGAAACATTCTTTCCATCAAGTTGTCTGTGTTACATCCTAGGGTGTTGAACTTTTCCAAAGTGGCGAAAAAAGTTCCCGAACGTCAAAGAAGCAGAGATACACAGAAGACAGACCTGGAGGCCAGGGCGCATATTCTGTTTTGCGCCGTCTTTGAGAGCAAAGAACCAAGGTTTGACAGAATTGTGAAAGAGAAAAAATAAGATGTTAAAATTAGATGCCTCATCAGCTATTTCCAACAAGAAACAAGACTGAGTACCGTATCTGTAGGAAACATAAATCGAGGCAGTATTTGACAGTTCAATTGAAGACATTTCTCATCTCCAACAGCTGAGTTGGACATACTATTAGCAAAGAAATCATAGATTTTCTTGTGCGTATTTCCAGTCTGATATATATATATACATATGTATATAGGCATTTACATATGCATGTACATACATATGTGTATCTGTTAAAAATCTGTTAAGTATTGGCAATTCTAAGTTATTCTTGCTAACACTACATCAGACAGTCTTTCTGCATCTGTGCAGTTTCTGTTGATGCACTAGACCGACAGCTACAAATATGTGACGAGGCTGAGGTTAGGCCCTGAAGCCTAAAAGGCGTTGCACAGGGCCAGATTCTGGAGCGGGAACCCCGCAGCAGGATTCGCGTGGCAAGAGTCATACTTACGGGAGTAAGCACTCAACGCTGTGAGTAAAATGGGGCGTTACCTGATTATAAAGGCTCTGGAACGTGGTCCCTACGAAATCTCACATTCTCTCACAGCAGAAGTGCCTGCAACACAAAACAATTTCAAAGCAAGTTTTAATTGGAACAAGAATCCAAACTGAGAAACTTTAAAGAAGAATATTCCCTCTGTGGAACCAAGAGAAGTTAACGTAACAGGAGTTTTTGCAATGCTATTTAATACAAGCTTTGAAATATTACCATTTTGTTGAGACGAGCCCCTAGTAAACTTAACTATAACACCTAGGAATAATATCTATTGTCTAGACAAATCACAGCCTTCACCGATCATGCACGCACACACGCTTTAATATTCAGTTTTGCAGGGACATTTCCCGATATTTAGGCAACTGCAGAATTTGCTGAGTTTCTGATCTACGACGTTGTTTGCCAGGCTGCATTTGATGACCTTCCTTATTATAGTGGCCAGCTTGGAAAGCATTAATCCTGTTCTTTCCAAAACAGACATATCACTAAAAATTAGCCAGGGGTAAAACAAGCTGCCTATTTAAGACGGCAAAGATACCCACTTTGAACGCCCGTTTTGGGAAACTAAAAATATTTTCTAAGCATCGTGCAGATGGTTGCCTATTTTCATAGGAACTGCTGTAGCAGTGGGCCATGGAGGACATCTTTCTTTAAGAAAAGATAATGCAGGCTGGTTCGGAAAAAGATACAAGTCAGTCCAGATAAGGTAGTTACAGATTAATTTACTTTCTTTGCCACCTCCGCAGAGTGAAGAACCCATCCCTTATACAATGCTTGGGCTCCCCCCAGCTCCTTTTTTCTTTTCCTCTTTTTTAATCTTCACCATTAAAACCACAGTTTGTTCTTTGCTTCCAGATACCAGCTGTGCTGACGTCGGGCTCCGGTGCCAAAGCCTAACTTCCTTTAACGACCGATACACTGGGCCTCAGGCTCTCCTTCTCGATGAAGCCTGCCCTGACCAAAATATAACCAAAGGGCAGGACCCTCCGTGAGGCAGGGACGCTGGAGACCCAGATCTTGTTCCTGCGAGACCAGAGTACGTGTACACGACCTGGTCAGGTTTCCAGCCTGCCAACCGTTGGCTTAATGAAAAGTAGAATTTCCACCCCCCCCGCCCCCAAGTAATTAGAGATGCAAGGAGGCCTGCAGCGCGATCGTTAAACCTAACGCAATTTAAATCAGTTTCTTAGCAGAGGATATATCTGAAAAGAAAAGAATGCCTGCGTCTCATTTTTAAAATTCGTTACTATTTGCATTTCAGTAATGCCTTCGGTCCCATTCACGGACTGGAGCCCCATTGTAGCAGGCATTGTGAGCGCACACAATAAAAAGGCCACGCGCAAAGACCTTTTAGTTGAAGGGCTGTAGTCATACCACTGCAAAAAAAAAACCCCAAACCCACCCAAACCCCAACAGCCTGGATTTACAAAAAACAAATTTTATGTTCTTAAATGGAAACCCATCCCTTCCTGCACTCTTGCACGGTTAGTCGTACAACTGTCCGCACGCAGCAGAGTCTCGGCCGCAGCCGAAGCGTCTCTTCTGCTCTCCAGGCAATTTGTCAGCAGCACGGGCGACGGCGGTGCCACAAGCGGCTCCAGACCCTGTCTACCGTCACGCAGGCGTGTTGTTATTGCCACGACAACCCCGAAGACTACCTCCTCTCTAGCTCCACGATACGACAACTCGAGTCGTGCAGTCCCAAGTTGCAAAAACCTTTTTTGCCAAGATGCCACGTTTAAAATTGTTGCCTTATTTGCCATCCAACGACTTCTGTCGTTTGATTTCCAAAACTGCGCAAGAAGCTTTTTTCGACATTACCCTTCTTAGGTGTTTACCGCAGCAGCATAAGAACGGGACAGCAGTACCAAGGGGTCAGACAAGAATTGCCAGAAAGCACGTGAAACGCAAGCACTCTATAAATGAAAATGGCTGTAGTTTCTCCTTCGTGGTGCATTAGAACTGGGAATATTAAACCACACAACCATATTTAATTGTTGTAAAGACACTATTAATCTAGCAGATTGTTAAACGAAGAAACATAGTAGAACTATTATTTTTAACAAAGCAGCATGAGATTTATGGTCAAGATCTAACCACAGGACATAGGAAACGGGAGAGAAAAATGTGAGACATGAAAATTACAGTTGTAAAATACGTTATGAAAAATAAAAAGTAATAGAAAGAGGCAGTGCTTGTCACAATTTAGACACATTCCACAAAATTGTTCCTATTTTAAGGTGGTCAATTTTGAAACGATGTGTGCCAAATAAAATGCAATTAAAACCACCTCGAATCCTCAAAAGCAATGAATAAGCAAATACCCATAAATCATTCTAAAAATAAGATCCAGTAAGACCAAGCTTTTAATGGCCTGCGGTACCGATACAGAAATCAGTGGTTCATGTGTTGCAAGAAGTTCCTGGAACTGCTGAGGCAGCGACCCTAACGCGCTGCACAGATTCCGACAGCATCCAAGGCCCATTCAAACGCTTGCGCTTACCTTAAGCCCTCAGAAGAAAATAACGACGGCAAACATCTTTCTCGCCCTGCACGGTCAGCGCGTGCTGCGCCCATGCTCTGCCTGAAAACTCCGGAGAATTGCCTCTACGTGAGGGATAGACTTACTTGAATTATACCTGTAGGCTGGAGGTATGGGAACGGTTGTGTGCTATCCACGCTGATTTTGGCTAGGTTTTCTCTGGTTGTAAAAATTCCCGATTTACACTTGTATACTGTGCCCGTCTGGGCAGCGCGGCGCTGTGCAATCTCCTTGCGTATACAGACAGAACGGTGATACGCCCCTACAGGTAACAGGAGAGGCTGAGCTGGATGCACAGAAATGGCTGCTCACACGCTCTCAGTGATTTTTCCACTGATAAGAGAAAGAGCAATTATTGGCTTCTGGGAATCCGCACTCAGAAGTCTTCAACAGGGATTATATTTGCTAGGGATTTTTTTTACTTTCCATTTCCCCTTTCATATTCCATTCCCCGGGAAGAACAGTACCTTCCACTGGGAAACACTCAATCCGAGGACTTGAGTAACACAGAAAATGCTGCCCGCTACTCTCTTTGAAACGGAAATCTCCTCCCAGTTTTGCAAAATGGGAGCGATGCTATAACTGTTATGACCACAGAGTGGCTGTTCTTTCCGTAGCATTTATTGTAAGCTAAAGTGTGACAGCGTATTTGAATTTCTGGAATTATCAAAGTAAGCCTTTCCGTTAGGGCAGCCAGCCAGGCCCGAGGAACTGGATTTCAGTAAGACTTAATTCCCAGGACTCCGTAACCAATGAAGGGCACAAGTAATGGAAGTATGACAAATGTTGCAGCGCTGCTAAGGCCCTAAGATAACTGCTTAGGCACAAGTATTTATGCTGTAGCCAAGTAGTGCCCAACAAGACATCCGTGAATATGCTAGAACACGAGAATTCTTAAGCAAGGGAGATCAATCACGTGTTACAAAACACAGCCCACGAAACAATTACTGGAAAGAACAGGGAGTGGATTCTCAGTATGTTTGCAGGTAAAGTTAAACTTGCCGTAAGAAGGAGGGAGGGGACAGAGAAGAGGAAGATACCAGAAGGTCTGAAGTCCCCTGTAAGAGCTCTTCTGTGAAAAGCAGTGCCATCCATGTTAGCTTACTCTAGAGGAAAATTACAGAGTGAAATGTTGGGGTTTTAGCGTAATGGCCACCCTGTCGCAGAACGGAGAGACACCACATAATTTAAAGTCTCCTTCTGGTCAGGACGTTTACAGACGAGCCCTTCAAATATCTATTTCTTTGAAGAAGTTTGCGGCCAGCTGAAACAACTGTGCTGAATGCATGGCTGCCCCTCCCCTAGCCACTACCGAGCAACACGCGACTCGTTCCCAGTGAAGAAGGCGGATATTCACATCCCATGCTGCCAGCCGACTGGCTGCAGCTCCTCATTCCCTGCAGCTTTTTGCTTATCGTTTGTGCACACCAGTGTAACGTCTGCCTTGAATCGCCCTACTCCAATGCACGTGCTACGCAAGTTTAACCCGTGGCGGCCTAGATGAGCTTGATTGACAACAAAGAAACTGTAAAGCCTTCTCATAAAGGCCATGCCCTCCACGAAGCAGCTTGATGCAGGAGTAATCCCATAAAGCTGTAAGATTAGACAGAATATAGTACGAACCAGATCAGCACCTTACCCTATTGCATGTACACCTCCCGTTGGCTTCGCCAGCTTGACACTTTTCCTTTTTAAGTTGTTAACGAGTGCTTTGGGCTTAGTCGCGTTCTTAGAGGAATTTCTGCAGAGGGGGATGACTGCGGAGAGAGGAAGTGAATATTTTTTCAGTCCCCTGATTCCTTTTCTGCCATTGATTCATGCAAAAAAGAAAAAAAAAATGTCCATACGGAGGGAGGTTGCCTATTTAAGCATTCCCTTACCTGTCAAACATAATGAAAATCAACCATGCTGGCTTGACTCCCTAAAACCAGAAAAGACAAAAGCTGCACCACAGAAATGAAGAATGAAATGTAAAAATCAATAATATCCCATTGAAAGACTGTTCCTTAAGCAAGCCAATGAGAATGTCCAATTCAGCTCCAGTTTGAAGCTGCCTACTCCAAAGGGTTATGATGTTATCTGATAACCTCACAAAATATTTCAAGTCAATCGAGTCAGTAGTTTTGGTTGCTTCCATTTCCTTGATGCTATTACAAAAGGTCATTCCATGTCACAAGAATAAAAACAACAACTTGAGGATGGCTGCCAGTAGTCCCTTTTGTAAGCATTTTAATAATGACCGCAGCCGGAACCCGAGAGACACCACAGTTCCTGTAAACTGCCAACGGCTCAAAGGGCACGTTACCCCGGACCGTGCGAAGCTGCAGGCTATATCCCACCCCCTGCGTGTCAGCTTTGCATTATATTGTGTCAGTGTCTATAAAGAAGAGAGGCAAACAGTTTATGCCGCTATCTTTGCGTTACATGCATCTTGCATTACAACTGAAAGCTAGCAAAGTACTACGTGGACGCTCAACCTCAAGCACACATAGCCTCCTTTCTGTTACATTCTTGAGCTGGAAAACGTAAAACCAGCCAAGAGAAAACTGGGCTTTATTAGCAACTCAGCCCATCTAAACAACGATCCCCGCGCGTTGCCACTGCAGTTGCTTTTTTCCAAGTTAAAAGAAAACTAGAATAATTTAAGCTCCAAGTCAGATTTAACTCTTGCCTATTAAGTCCCCCCACAGTTAGGATGGGCAACTCTAATTAAGGAAGAAAAAAAACCCACCTCAACCTCCACGCAGACTCGGCATAGCGACGACTCAGCTAGAGCGAAGGCAGAACTGTGTGCGGTTCTGGGAGCATGGCTGGAGCTCGGGAGGGCTAGCACCTTGTCAGTGTTATGCGACTCAGACGTCGGTTGGCTCCCTGCATGGTGGCGGCATTGCGTAGCTGACACCTGGACGAGCGTGAGAGTCAGTACATCTGCACTTAGGACAAAGTCAGCTTTCTCATCAGGTGCTTTAAATGCTTTAGGTTACTCTCTCTTGAAGGACCACCCGCTTCTTCCTTGCGTGCAGTACGTGGGAGCCGTGTTGCTGCAGACACGCGTGCCATCCATCTCACCAAGGTCAGATGCAAACTACTCTTACCTGTTACATACATTTGAACTGGGATTCTCCAGAAGGAATAATTAAGATACTAAGGAATTAAAATTTCCTTCAGTCCAATGTCACAGATAAAATAGATATATCCGCCCTCACGCCAACCTAAGTCAACCCCAAGAATAAAAAGCTGAACCGAGATTCTGTGACGAAGAGCGAGCAACGTAAAGGAGCTGTCGCTGTGGATGCAATGGCAGGACCAGACCGGGCTGAGCACTGTCACTTCCGGACAACTCCAATCCTGGATGAAAGCAGGAAAGTTATCTGTCGCAAATAGACACACCAGAACCACAGTACAAAGTGCTTTCAGTAAATCTTATGGATTTTCAATAAATCTTATCTCTCCCCAGATACAGATGGGCTTGGAACAGGGAAAGACATTGCTACTTGTGGATTTTTGCATCATCGTGGCTTTCGTGCCAGCTTACATATTGCACTGGTCCTTACTTGGACCAGATAGCGAAGTCACAGTCTAACTCTAGCACTCTCAGTTGTATTTTATCCAAATAGACAGTTCTAGGCAGAAAACCACTGAACTCACTCTGGCCCATATTCTGCACTGCGCGCTGACCCCAGTGCACAGGGAAGGCTAGCACGGGCAGGATTTTCAAAGACATTGAGAGAGTTTGACCTAAGGCTCTTTTAAGTGCCATACTCGGTTAGCATTCAGGCCATCAGGACAGAGACACCCAGCTTTCTTACGCCCTCCTGAAAACCCCAGCCACGAGCTTCAACCTCTTACGCTGTGCACACAGACCACTCACATTCACGCACTTCATGGGAAAGCATACAGCAGGCAAGTGTTAGCCTTTTGACTTGAAGTTGCGGGGACACTTCCAAATCACTTCCATTTCCAGAAGGAATTAAAACAGGTGCTTTGTCTCTGCAAAGCAGCTTACGCTAAAATCCTGATACCGCTTGCTGCTCTCACTTGGGGTCATGGTCATTAAATATTTAAGCCAAAACAACCATAAGTTGAGATGAAAGTGTGGCGGTGTTCAGCAGATAACCCTCTGCCTCTCTGGACTCCGCTTGTCCACTCTCGCCCTGTGAGGATCCATCTGCTTTAAGAGACCAACGTAACTACAGGGGACAACTCCAAATACTGTTTAAAAACCAGAAGCTTAAATGAAAATGAGAACTGAGCTTCTGACCTTACCTAGGGTCGTCTTACCACGTCAAGGCTGGGGTTATTTCCAGGGCAGCATGTGAGAGCTTTCACTGCAGCTGCTTGAATAGTCCTTTGCCTGTGGATTAATGGATGACTTAGGCTTCTCATTCTTACCAGCCTTTACAATTCAGGAGAACACAGAAGAGGATTTCTTCGGAAACAGTTGAAGTAAAAAGACAAAAGTAAGCTAACCTCCTGACCTGTAAAATAACCTCGTAGAGAAATCCATTCAACATAGTTGCTCACGGTTTCTGGGAAAAGGAAAAGGAAAAGAAGGATTTTGCAAGAGGAAACAATACCTTGTATACTCTTTAAGAGGGGAAACTACCACAGCGATCTGTTTCGGATGAATTTACATGGGGTAGAGAGGAGAGTAAATCCAACACGGACCAAACAGAGATAAAGTGTGTCACAGGCAAGGACTGAACAGATTTAAAGCAAAGGACTTACGCTGTTCTTACTGGCATTTAAACCAAGGAAACGCTCGAGTGAGATGGGGAAGCAGCTTGTTAGAAAATAAACCTCGTTCTTCATCACGGGCTGCCTGCTTTCAAACCTCTATCCAACAAGTATTTTTTCACTCCCGGAGTTCCGAGCAAATACCAAGCTCAATGGAAAGCGAGATCTGCTCTGGGTTCCTAGGAAAAGCAGAGCTCCCTGCAAAACTTACTTTTCTGAACCTCACGTCTGTTGAGAGATGTCACGAAAAAGAAACACAAAAGCCTATTCACTGACAAGGTGATGGCGATACGATTCAACATGCAGCCAGACACATGAAACGGCAAATACGGCTATGGCAGCGTGAGGATGGCCGAACACGTCGGACCAAACGTCCGTCCAACCCAGTATCTCCCCTGTGCGAGCGGCCAATAGCCAAGGAAGATTTAAAAAACAGAGCAATTGTCTATTGAGAATGCCTTTGCAGCTGCCAGGCTGAGGCAAGGCTGAACAGTGGGGAAAAAAAAAAAAAAAAGAGAATAGCGATTTCGAAACAGCCTTTGCACAAGCCCACCCGCAAGCACGCCCGCTCTCCGGTGGGAGCGCCGTGCTCAGCCACGGGCAGCAGCAGTCGGTAGCTCACGTGCAAAGCACGCTCCCTCGCTCAGCGACCAGAATTTCTGCTCAATTTCTAGGCAACTTTTAACAAAAGCAGTAGCAGCAGCAGCTTCCAATCCCGTGCGCCAAAGAGGAGGGAGGAAGAGGGGCTCCTCTGGCAGATGCGACTGCACACGTTCAGCTTCAAGTATATAAATCCCAGTGATCTTAAAGGAGGCTATCCTGCAAGCTTCAGTTCAAGCGCGTGACAGAGTTTGTCATCACCTTAGCATTCTCCACAGCTATGCTAGTGCACGAGGGCTCCAACACCAACATTCTCTCCCTCTTATGCTTGCCCAGAAATCCCCAGGACAGCACGGGATGGCTGAATGTTCTTATCTGCATTTAAAAAAGGATTAAAACACTAAATAGGGTATTTTTTTAGGACTGTTCTGGGTTGATTTAATTTACATTCCCGTCCGTTTGCAACAAATTCCAGGATAATATCTGAAAATTCACCTCAAGTTAGTAGTGGTTACACACAGGTATGCACGTGTATATATATATATATATACACATGAAAATATATGGGGAAAATACGTACAGAGACTCTCTTCATTGCTTATTGTTTCTTTTCTGTCCGTCAGTCGAGCCCATCAGTGTTTTATGACATAAAACACAATGGATATGTGTGTAAGCATATCACATTGTTACAAGGAGGAATTGTTAAACTAAATTTTAAGAGCTAAGGACTGAGTTTCAACAGTGAAAAGTTAGCCTCTGCTAGAATTCCTGGCTGCAATAGCAGTGAAGTATACTCACAGCAGGTAGACATCCAGCTCAGTCATCTGGAGGGAGAAAGCAGTCCCTTCTTCTAACTCCCCCCCCCCCCCCCCTTTTCCCTGCANNNCCCCCCCATCCTTTTCTCTGCAAAGCTTATGTTAAACTCGGATCAATCCTGTCGCCAGTTTGGAAGCGCAGATTACCAGCAGGTTTTCCAGCATAGCTCAAGGGGAAAACGAGTATCTGAGAAAAAGCAGCAGCTAGGAATTCCAGTCCAGCTTTGCCATCAAAGTTAAATATCATAAAACCAGCTCTGAGCCTACAGTCAAGTAGTACGAACACATCCTGAGGCATCCTTTTCAAATAAGAGAAGTGTTAGATGCAAATCTGTGCAAGTTGGGTCTTTTCCCCCCTCTCTTTCTGGGTTTTTAAGGCACAGCACTTTCACTTTTGTATAACAACAATGTGGGAAGATACTTCAAAAATACAGACTGCTTTACTCAATTTATTTGGTTTGCACACCTTTATCCAGACTGGAATGCTTAGTTTTATTGGCCCCTGGTTACAGGACGTGCCCTACAGCATTGTCTGTCCCAGCAACTTACAACAGTTAGTTTTAAAAACAATTAAAAATGGCAAAGTATCTGAAAACTAAGAAAACTCTCTGGTTTACTTACATCCAATGTAATTTCTAATAGGCCACCACTCTGTCAAGAGCAGCGTGATCAAGGGGTATCAATCTCTCGCCTCTCCATCTTTATTTCACAAATGGTACTCAGACAGCAGGGAGTTATTACAAAGTTGAGATACTCACTCTTCAGGGGAGTACCAGGTGATGAAAAGCAAATACGTAGCCATTATGAACTAACACACGCGTGTCTCGCTGGATCCTTACCCCTTAACCCCCCCTAAACGTTTCTCCGCAAAACCCCCTTCAGATCTTAAATACTTCGCAAAGGACATCACAGAGCATTTTGCAATTTCTAAACAGTGTACCATTTTCACCCGATGGTGAAATGCTCGTACGTTAGGCTTATAACTTACTAGGCTTTATCTGCCTTTCTTCCTAGCAGTTTCATTCAAGGTCAGTTGAAGTTCAGAGAGCTACTACAATAACTAGAAACAAGAGACCTCATTTTTAAATGTAGCTCTAGTCTCAGAGGTTTATTTTCTTCTGATGTTCTTATGTCTCCTCTCTGTTGAGGGAGCCTGAGAAAAGCAGGAGAGAAGAATGGGAAGAAATGCAATTGCCCAGGCCCTGGCACTTCCCAAGCCTGATTTCCTGCAGGTTCCTATCACACGCTTGCTTGTGAGCACGGACTGCAGCTTTGCCTTTGACCGGAAAGGTAAAGAGGCTCTTTTTCAACTCTCAAGTTGTGTGCAGTAACGTGCAAACTCACACAATGTGTGTCACCTGTAGGAACTCCATTACCTCTGGTACCCGTGCCCATTTACCAGATTCAGCTGAGTTCAGCCAATGAATTCAGAAGTTGTGGAGGAACGTGAATAAACGTGAGCTCATGAGGGGCCCAAGCATTCTGCTGGTTTTAATGGACTTGAAGTAATAATGAAGCAAGTATGATTCAGGCATATTCCTTACCTTACAGCTTCCAACTCTAATTTGAAGTCTGGGCTTTCCCAGTGTCTGTCTTCACCTTCCCCTCAGCCTCCCATTCGGTGGAGCAGGTTTTGACCTCAGGACAAGTCACAGGAGGTGGTCCGAAATTCAAGTGTAGCATTCAGCCTCAAATGGGTAAGTTCATCCTCTAAGGAAATCCAAGACAAATTTAAAATATTAGTAATTGCTTCCACCCATTTGTTTCACTGATTGCCATCATCATCATTCGCCTAGCTTTCCCTTGTCAGATCCTGAGCAATTGTACCATGGCCTTTATTAAAATATCCAAGTAATTAGAATTTGTAAACTTGGATTCTTATCAGCGAAGAACTGCATCTTAAGGAAAAATACATATTTAAAATTTCAAAGGAAGAAAAGGGCTAGGCCAATCGTGATTCAATATAAAATGCCTTAGGGAAGTTCTTATCTAGTGACTCTGCCGGACTGCCATGTAGGATGAAACGTGCAAGACGATTCTTTTCCTGTTCTTTAATTTGCTGTTTGCCACCTTGCTGCTTTTTTGGAAGAGACACTTGATATCACAGTTTTTTCATAGGTTTCATTCTACACTCAACTAGAACTTTGAATTCAGCACAGAAGAAAGAGGGAATTCAATACACAGGGCAAAGTAAAAGGGCCAGCTTACAGCTCGCCGATTCCGTGCTCAAAACAGAACAAATACTGCCGCGGTGAACTAACAAACGCTTAAGGTCTCTCAACAGTTTTCTTCATTTAGGGGAATAGCTTTTATCGTTGATGTATTCATACAAATAGAAATAAATCTAACTCATAAACATGGGCGGGGGGAGACAGGGCAGGCTTCCAAAGCAGGTACAAATTGCAGACCTATACGCAGTCACCGGCACAAAAATGTAACAAAAATTAGAAGTTTCTACACGTTTCAATGTTCCCCCAGCTGTTATAGCTAGATGTGGAAAATGCTGCTTAATTCTACCAGCACCAGGACATGGGCTGATCCTTTTGACTTGTTACCTCCACGAATCACTGATTAAGATACATCAGTCCAACGGCCAAGCCCTTCAGCCTTGTTCTTCCCACGTAACAGCATCAGAGCAAACTTTGCTGAACGATCTCATTCAGCACGTTCAGGATTCGCCAAGCAGGGGCACGCCAAAGACAGACAAGAAGTAATGAAGAAAGGAGCAAGGAGACGAGGGGTTACAGACAGCCAGGTCCGTGAAGGAGGAAGCACAGGGCAGATCCATGGTTCACTTCATCTGGTAGGAGGCCAGGTTAGATACTTGCTCAGCCAGGAAAAGCAAGAGAAGTCACCACTTCTGAGTGACAGAGCACTGCTACCTGATGCATCTTTCTCATTCTGCACCAGAGCAGAGATCTTAATTGGAAATAAGGCGGGGGCAGTTGCTGTAAATCCTCCTTGACATGTACCAGAGAGCAAAGTGCCTTTCAGTCATCCTCACTATCGGCAAATTTTGTAGAGGACGGTGCTTCTAATTGCCCTAGATGAAACGCAGGGACATAGACCTTCACCTTTCCTTAAAGAAAAATCAAAAGACTTTCTGAACTTCAGGCTCACAAGTTACAACTTGAGTCTTTAAAACTTACAAGGTGGAAAGCCTAAAAAGCGAAGCCTAAAAAGCAAACACATTGAATACTAAAACATGACTGGAAATCTCAGTAGTTTTTGGTCATCCTCTGTAATTTTTAGCTTGCTTCTCGGACCCTTTGGGCTAGCAGTAGCATGTTCTGGTAACTCTTATCTTTTGCAGTATGCCGACTCCTTGCCTTTTGCAAACGGTAAATTACTGTTTCTAAGCATCCCAAGTACTCTTCTTCAGCCGGGAGGATGCCTCCTCTTTTCAACACGCAGGAACGTACGCAACGCAGCACTGCATCCAGGGTAGCTTCCTGTTAACTCAGTTTTAACTAGCAGTCCAGCTGTAGCAACATAAAGACTAGTTAAATTAGTCTGAGCTGAGGGTTCAGGCTGCGACGCCTCGACTGCGCCCAGCGTCGCAGTTATCCGGCTTAAAACTAGCTCAGGAATCTTTGCAATACCTTGCAGTCAATTCTGTGACCACAGTATAGGCATTCCCTTCTAGACATACAAGGAATTTCTTCTTACAGCAGTTCAGGGAAATAGACTACTAACCAGCCCCTGATGTCTTACAGATCGCTCCAATATGCAGAAGTCATGCAAAAATGGCTTCTGGTGGTGACCCACGTGGGTTGGCATGCTCCAAGTTTTATTTGAACCTCGGGTTTTACTGAATCTGACACCTCAAAAACAAATACAATAAAAAGTGCAGGATTTTATCTATTTTTCTTTACAACTATATAAAGCTATGTATTTCATCTGATTTAAACAGCAAAACCACTCATCAGCTCAGGTCATTTAAAAGGATTTCAAGTGTACTCAAGTTTATAGAAAAGCTTTCCTAAGTTGAGACCGTAACGAAATCCAAATGAAGTATATACAGTCTGTGGTTTAATTGTGAGTATTCTGTGTAGTTCTAGTTACTACCAACAAGCGGTGCAGGACAACATTTCATTTTACATAAACCAGACTTTGTAGAGATACGAAGAGACAAACGTTCAAAAAACTTCTTGCACGCACACAAGCCTGCAGTTGCACACACAGACACCCCAGCCAACCTCTGTATATCAAACTGAACCCGTGACTGCCTACCCGATATACAAATACATCTTTTGCTAGTGTAAAAAAACCAGCACATGTGCAAATGTGGCATATGCCCATGCAAAAGATGCTATCTGCTCAGCTGATCACTGAAAATACAAGCAGCAAACATTTCCATAGTTACCTTAGGTGCTGGCTCTTGAGAAGATTGCCCAAATATTAGTCTTGAGAACTGGCTGAATAACCGATAATGAAATTGTGGGTTACCTATACACAAAGAGTACAAAATCAGTGGACAAATTTGTGCACAACTGCTCACCTGAACACAGAATGACCATTGCGACCAACTGCGGGCACGGGTTGGTATCCCTCACTCAATGCCAGCCAAATCATAACCTGCCGTTTCTTTGGCTCTGCTTGACATTCTCCAGGCATAAGCCCGGAAGGAAAGCGTTGTCTCCTTCCCGTCCTTCTCCTCTCCCACACATCAGCAAGGTCCTCAACTGTCATAGCAAGAACCGGGGCAAGGGAAGCCATTAGTCCAGTCCTGGCCCCGTTCAGAGTACGCTCTCCCATTGCACTTCCTTACTTTCACCCATGCATTTTATCTTCGTTTTCTTACAGGAATGAAGTGTATAACGAGGCGCATACTTTGCAAATTAGCAATTGTCTCTCCTCGCATCTTTTGAATCCTAGTGGTAAATTTCAACAGGATTGCTAGCTTCGCCTTGTTAGCAAAAAGAATGGCATAGATTCAATGAGCGTCCTTCCCCAAACTCTCTTTTTCATACGTAATTAAATACCCCACAAATAGCAGCTTTGCGCTTGACACAACTGAGAAAGCAGAAACCTGTCATTTAGGAGGTCAGGAAATGAGGGCAAGGAAATCCTCATACGCATCTCAAGGCAGATATTTCTTTTCTCTCAAGCGGCCAATCTGTTTCAGGAGGTGTGTACAACATCGACGGTACCTGCCTGGGGCCGGGGGAGAGCACCAATCCTTAAGATGGTAAGAAAACAAAGTACGTCAGCTTTGTAAAAATGATGAGCAGTAGACCCAGTTACTGCTTACTGACCCTAATTTCAACCAAATCTGAGAAAGATGTTAGTATCTCCTTGTTAACAGATGCATCCAGGTTTAACAAAATGTGGCCACCAGAACAATCACAGAATGGCTGGGGTTGGAGGGGACCAACAGAGGGCATCTTGTTCAACCCCCCTGCTCATGCAGGGCCACCTAGAGCTGGCTGGTTGCCCAGGACCATGCCCAGACAGCTTTTGAGTATCTGCAAGGTGGGAGACTCCACAACCTCTCCGAGCAACCTGCTCCAGTGCTCGGTCACCCTCACAGCGAAAAAAGCGTTTCCCGATGTTCAGAAGGAACCTCCTGCGTTTCAGTTTGTGCCTGTTGCCGCTGGTCCTGTCACTGGGCACCACCGAAAAGAGCCTGGCTCCACCTTCTTTGCACCCTTGCTTTGGGTATTTATGTACATTGATAAGATCCCCTCTGTGCCTTCGCTTTAGGCTGAAGAGTCTCATATTTACCAACTCTGCCTCCTCACGTTTTGGCTGTTTTACCGAGGATGCAGCAAAGCAAGCTGTTTAACGAGACACAGACTGGAACTAGCCCTGTAAGAACAACAAAACCACAGCTTTTGAGTACCTGACTCGGCTGGCGTTGCAGCTGCTTACCTCCAAAAGGAGCTGATGTCTTTTCTTAACGTTTCGGTTCTTATGCACCACACGGCTCCTACAGTCAGAAGCTCTGGCTCTAACTCAGGAGCTCTGGCAAGGCATGTGGGGATGACTTCAAAGTTACCTTCCTCAGTCGCCTTTGCCAGAAGTGAGCTGTCCCCCTCTGATAAGGGGCAGAGTGGAAAGCAATAAACAGTAACTCCTTAAAACCGCCCCAGCGGGAGCGGCGAGAAGTCAGGAATCACAGCCCTCTACTACGGCAGCCCTTCATTTACTGTCCAGTGTTATATGTGTGAACTGATTTAGTGGATGCTCTGTTCTGCCTACCAAGTCACCTTTCTATATTTAACACGTTACTATATACAACGCTTTGGTATACCTCATGTACGGGAGGCTCCATGAAAAATTAAATTCTACCGTAAATCTTCCTGGAAAAGCACCCACCCCCTACCTACTTTCTTCTTAAGAAAGAGTACCGATTTTCCTCTCTCTGCTCACATCTTCCACTAGGCAAATATATCCGAATGGTTCAGAAGAGAGCCCCCGTGCACGGAGCATTTCCCTGCGCGGCTTGCTTTGACATGTTCAGCCTCCACCTGCATTTCATAGTTACTCTGTTCAGCTGCAGCCAATTACTCGGCTGCCAGTCCAAACCCCAAAGAAACGAAGTTATGGTTTGGCATCAAGATAAGCGGTGAACATAAAAAAAAACAAACCAAAACAAAAAAAACCCCAAAACTGTGACAGTGTGCAGAAACAGTATCCTTTCAACCAGCTACAGTATTAAAAAAAAAAAAAAAAAAGAAACCAGCATTGAAAATATCCTGAAATATTCTAGACTGACAATTGCATTTGTCCAATAAAATATTTGTCTTTTTGCCCAAAATAGCCTTGAAAAATAGCTGAAGGATAAGAGCTGCCTTTATACCTAGTCGTTGGAAGCAAAACTGAGTCCCCTTGGTGGGCCCAGTCCAAAGACCGTAGCAGGCAACAGCAGGCTGTTAACTTCCCTGGACTTTGACTTAGCTCTCTTGATTGCTTTTAAGTGCTGACAGCGCAGTGATGTTTTATTCTCATTTTTATTTGTGCTATAATATCATTCACAGTCCTCCTCTTGTCCCAGCCCAGCATCCTCGCGGTTTTTTTGGGTTAAGCTTCCACTGATGTTATCCATCTGCACTTCTGTTTGCATCCAGCTGGCCCGCGGAAACTGTAACTGCCCACCCGGCATGAGTCAGCAGCTCACCGGTTACATACTGCTCTATTTCACGTTACTTTTCCAAATATTGAAGTAGTTATTTACATTAATTCCACTCTAACTATACTGAAGCATTCGCTTTTTTTACGCAGTGATACAGGCGAAGGACAGGGCCTCAGTCAGTATAAGCTAGTGCAGTTCCTCAGAAAACGACGGATTGCTACCAGGCGAGCATCCGACCTCGCCAAGGGGTCAGTCAGCACATCCAAGGGATAACAGGTCTTCGGCACCCTGGAAGAGAGCTCAGTAAAGGACGTTGTTGCAGTGCGAAGAAACAAAGGGAAACGAGGCACAGAGCGAAAAGTAGCGTGGTAGGGAAGACGACTCCTCCTTAGACAGTTAAAGAAGAGAGAGCCCAAATTAAGGCGTCTGGAAAACCTTCTGCTGGCTGGTGCAGCTCTTCATTAAAGGAGGACCAAGGCCTCCTTGGTCCTACTGGTAGGATGAGCAGCCTTCCACTTCTTATTTAAAAGAATCTCTTTTTCAAGTAAGTAGCTTTCCTGTCAGCTAGAACGCAACCCAAGGTCTATTTTTCTGAAACTCTTGTAGCAGAGCTTGGGCCTCTCCTATTCTTGCAGACTCACGTTTTGCCTACCATCTGCCATTAATAGAAAAAAAGGTCTCTGTTTGTTTGGCTTTTTAATAAAAATACAGACTTGCTAGAGTCCTCTAAAACGAATACTTGGTCTAGGAATATATTTTACAACAAGGACAATATTAATATCTAGGAAAATATTTTTCCAATATCTCCCGGTGACTGGAAAACTTCAAAGCATATGTACTGAAACCCCAGAGCTCCAGTATTTGTCTAGAGTTAACGATTTTTGCCTTCAACATCTTTTAAGGGGGGAAACTCACTTGGGTTCATTATTCTGAATTGGAGAGGTCTCTGTCTCACATTAAGCGTGGCTGTTATTGCATTCCTATTAATCTCTTTCCATACACCATTGCCAACATTAATTCTTCATTCCTTTTCCCAGTCCCCTTCTTTTCCAGTGTATTTCCCATTCATGTGGGCTCTTATATGGGCATAAACTTGGACAAAACACAGACACACGAAATAGTTTTCGAGATACTTTTTTTCTTCTCTTTAGTCGGAGTTATTAGGGCAGGGTTGCATCATGCAGAGGAAGCTTCAAGCTAGGTAGCAGAGGCCGCTCCGGCACCTGAAACTCCCACGTAACTCTGTGCAAATACAGCACAGCAGCGGGCAGGGGCGGCGGTGCTCCCCGAAACACTAGGAAACCCTGTGCTGTAAGGAGGGAAGGTGCCTCCAGAAGGGAAGCAGCAGGCCTGGTCACCTTCTAAGGCTACAGAGGAATGTACGGGGAGGGAAGGAGAAGGACAACGTGGGGACAGAGTTGAGGCATTTATTACAAGAGGGATTAGAAGCGAGGGCTTGGTCTGCCCGACTGTCCTCTCTGAGGGGTGGGCGGAGGTGGGGAGCGAAGCGTTCAACGGGCGCGGATCCCAGACTGCCGCACTGTAAGAGCTCACCAGCAGACGAGCAATT
The DNA here is from genome assembly GCA_013400535.1 of Scopus umbretta. NCBI lineage: Eukaryota > Metazoa > Chordata > Aves > Pelecaniformes > Scopidae > Scopus > Scopus umbretta. The sequence continues at coordinate 44,055 of VZTL01009958.1, forward strand.
GGCCTCCTTCTGTCTAAAGGCAGTGGGAAAAGACCTTTGGTCTTACTCTCTCACTTAACAGACTGGACAGCATACAGTTAGGTCTAAGAAGAGAGGTAGCCCAGATCTGTCACTATGGGCTAAACTTGGAAGTTCTTCGTCTCACAACTGCCACCAGTTATTAGAAATCAACATATAGGCTACTGAAACCTCTTCAATATTGCTTAAATCGAAGCTAAATGATTGAGAAGTACAAACAAACTTTTTTTTTTTTTTGCTATTTTACTACAGAAACAAGACTTCCTTTATCACTGTGTATACATACATGCTTCGTTAGTAAGTTTTGGTCTTGCTGTCCAATTTTAACAAAATTTGGCAAGGGGGCGGAGATCTCCAAGATAACCAGGTTCCTGCACATTTTGCATTACAGGCAGTAAGGTAAAAGAGAAGACTGTCCAAGTGTCCTAAAAGAAAAGCTGCAACATCAGCCTCACAGGGAAGGAAGTCCTAAAAATGCCACATACACTGGAAAAGCTTCAGTTCAAGCATTATCTTCTTAGCCTCCCAAATCAGTCAGCAGCGGGACACAAGGCCGTTAGAAAACTAGGCTCGCGGTGCTCGCAGAACTACGCGTTAAATGATAAATTCACAGACAGCACAACCGGTCAGCCAAATTTTCCTGGGGTTGTGATTCATATGCTTATCTTCCAGCATATGGCTGCATCTCACTGATAAGGAGTACGCTTCAGGGTAAACACTACACTGACTCTTACTGCAGCCCGAGTTTTTACATACACACAAATCTCCCTTTTTCACTTTTACTTACAGCTTTAGTTATGACCTCTTCTCCGAGGAAAAGAACAACCTCCTTTAAAGAAAAGAAATCGCTGCACTAAAAACGGTGTGGTTGCTTAATGCAGATGTAGATGCAGCTTTTCGAAACCCTCTCACTGGGTTCAGGAGCACACTGCTAATGTTAAACAAGCTTTAGTATTTACTGATTACATCCCTCCCTCGCTGCACACCCCGAGTGTACAGTGTCGTTTGTAACGGGAGTTTAGAAAACCATGATCTCTGTTTTCTACATGAAATGTATTTCTCTTCCTTGCATGAGTAGAATCAGCAGTCTGCTTTTTCAGCTGAATTATGGATCACTTCCGAAGAAATCTAACATTCGGATTTTCGCTTTTAGTCGCTTCGGGGAAAAGCTCAGGGATGAGCTTTCTGCTGCCTAGCGAGGTTTCTGTCTGCTTTGCTCTTGCGCAGTTCTGTTTTGTCTATGTAGCTGAAAAACAGTAAGAGAAATCACTGTCCACTTAATTTAGCTCATCACGGCTAGGGGAGGAGCCCGATGGATGGGAAGGACTCTACAAATCTGCTTCTCCTACTCCCCAAGTGACTCCAGAGAAGGATGCCCATGAATTTGCATCCCTTCACGTTTCCTCTGTATTTAGCACCTAACAAAAAGGAAGGACAAGGTTCTCCCCTGGGCTATCGTTTTCACAAAACCGGTGCATTAGGTTCTGCTGATAACAGCCAGGCGCAAGTACTTCCGCGCACTGTCTGCACGCTGTTGGGGTCTTTCTGCATCCCCACAGCACATGCCCTGAGGCCAAAGCTCCCTGTGAAAAAGACAATAGCCAGAAAGAATTCGTGCCCTGGAGTCAAATGCTTAAAGGAGGCGGTAAACTTGCACTTTCCCATTGATATTCAGAAGGTGTTTGCCCTGCCGCTTTCCTCCCTGGAAGAATACAAACTACTTTTAGCAGACAACCTGAAAATGTAGATTTCTTCCTGTTTTTTCCCCTCTATTCTGAAATCTTGATTCGAGTTACTTCTCCTCCAGACAGCAAAGCCAAGCCACATTCAGTTTTGGGAGCTCCAACGTATCCAATATGCTTGCTTTTCTACGGGAGAAATCTATGCCTTTTAAAAGGGAAAATAATTTGATTTTTTATTACCTGAACACGCACAACCTATCAGTAACCTTAACAACAACAAAAGGTGCTCCCTTGCGTGCACCACCTGCGCAGACTTCTGTTCTCAGTTCTCCCGACCAGCTACGGATTTCAGGGCAGCAGCCTGAATCTGACCGCGAACGGAATTTAGGATCCAAGACTGAGGTTTCTGGAGCTATTTAAACAAATTCAAATACATTTTCTTGCGCCATGATGTGCTTTCCCATTCTTCCCCCGTGCAGACATATAAATGATACTTACTTTAAGCTGCCCAAGAGGAAAAGAAAAATCCCCTTCAGTCACTGAACTAGCGGTCTATCGGAGGGACAAGTTCGGCTTTCCCATTAGGGATTTTATTCACTCGCAGGCATATGCCATCTCAGCAGGCCACCACAGACTAGACAGAAACATGAACTCCGTACTATCATACTGTTGATGTTGGCGGTCAGGCTACCACGAAACCAGCTCCACAGGAAAGTCTAATATTTGAACTTTTCACTCTTATTTCATTTTATTAGACAGCAGTGAAGGTTAGCTTCGTAAAAAAAACCAAAAACTGAGCTAAAACCTTGAAGTGCTGGCAGTCAGAAAACAGCATTTTTACCCCACTCCTTGTTAGGAGATGGCCTTTCCAAACAGACTTGATTATTTTTTTTTTAGTGGTCGTTTCTGATGGACAATTCAAAACGTGCTGGCTACACAGGTGGAGAGTCTGAGGTTTTTAGGGTGAAGCCATAAGCGTACAGTGTCTGCACAGGACAGACAGGCAGATTTTTCTGGACTTTGACATAACTCCCACTGTAACTACATGACTGAAGTGCAGAGCTGGCGTTGCTTTGGAGCCTCCCACAATAATAGGAATTTAACTCCGCTCTTCACAACGCTGTCCTGAAGAACCTACGTGAGGTTCCAGCAGTGACAGGATAAGGGGTTCACCAGCGGAAGGCGTACAGGTGCCCAGAAGGAAGGTCTCCTTTCTGGAGCGATGAAGTAAAACGAATACTCGTAACTACAGTCTGGGACACAGAAAGCAAGCTTAAAACCAAGCTCTTTACCACAGACGGTATTTCAAAATAGGCATCTAAACTCAGAAGTCACTTCTGATAATCTTGGGAAACATGCTTAACGCCTCTAGCGTACAGTTTAAGCTAAGTACTTATATTTCATTGAAGCAATGTCATCGCGTGCGCAGGAACAGTTCCTAAATGAAAACTACAAAGTTCAGTTTTGACTACACAGGTACACGTGGAATAATAATTCCGGATTAAATGCTACAAGTACTCATGGCGATGTAGATAAACAGGATTACCCCTAAAATACTTGTCAGAATTTTTCCTTGGGGGTCTATTAAGTCCCGTGCTACAGTAAAAAAACAAGCACATGAAGAACCTGAAATAGATATACTCCCATACAAGTGCTCTCATTTTTTTTAGCTTCTTGAGCGCTTTGTGGGGGCAGGCCTAACCTCGTTTGCGTACAAATCGTTTGAATTCAATGTGTAAAAGCAGGAAGCGAGAAAAAGGAATGATTTAACCATTAACCACTCAAAAAGATGCTGCCGTAAAGATGTAACATTGGCTTTGAGATCAAACAAAACAAACAGAATTCCAAATTTGTGCCTAGCAGCTGACACTTGCAAGATCTGGGAGAACAGAGCTAGACCTGCAAACAATCCCGCCAAAACCAGGATCCACAAGGTTATCAAGTAAGACATAGGCTGTTGCATACAGAATTTGGGTGAGTGACGGTTCTAGGCTGCAAGCTCAAAATTTCAGCACAGGATCAAGATCATTATGTGTAAAAGCAATAGTTTTTCTGTCTATCGTTCCCCTGATGGCAGGTTAAAGATGTTTGCTTCTTCAAGTCCAGCAAGCTACCTGTAATTTCAAGTACCTGACATTCATTCATGACTTCGTAAATCTCTGTTGGTTCTCCATTTTTCTCAGGTCACGGGTTTTTACATATTTTCCCTCCATTTTTTAATATCCTGTCCTTAAGCTGTTCATCGTCATTACAAAATTCAGCTCCTGACCCCCTTGTACAATTACGACAAGAGTGGAAAGTAAAATTCAGAATTTTCAAGTGCCCCACGCTCCCCTGAGGTGGGTGTAGGAAATACACAGCAGGAGGAATGCAGGAAGGGACTGGATCTGGGGAAACGCTGAAGGCTTTGCTATGCTGTTCTGGAGGTGTTTCAGGACTGATCTGCCTGCATGGGAAGGAAGAAGGTATTCCTCCTTCAGCTTGCTAGATAAAGGAAAGCAAGATGAGTACTATGAACAACTCCGCATTTTTTTTTCTAGGAATTATCCTAAGAGCAAAACTATGGAAAAAATACCCCATAGAGTCTTACTGATTTGAAGTCCTGTCCTGGGGGTTTCCTAATTAAACTGGGGCTCCAAACTGGTCAGATCATTTCTAAAAAGGAGTTGGATATTTTTTTCAGTTTCAACACTGGTTAAAGTTCTTTCTTAGAATTAAATCCTCATTTAGGGTTGCAATCTAGCAAGAAGGAGTTGAAACAAAAATACAAATACAAGCCTGCATGTCCAGAAGCGATACATTTTAATATTCTACCACCTAAAAGTTTTGAGATAATTTACAGCTACCTTTCCAGGAAATTGATTTTCATCACTTAAAAGGAAAGCTGGCTTGCTGTTTTCTCACATATATGCACAGCAATACGCTCTGCGCTTTAAAATAGGATGTGTTCAATACTCTAGGTATAATCACAACGTTGGGTGCAGCTCAATCCGTGAAATGAAATTTACCACCACACGTTTGGTGCCAAGACTACGACTTACGAAAATCCTGAGCTGAAAACACTGTTTCTTGAGAAGCAGGTAATGGCTGCGGCAGTTGAACGAGGGAGTCTTTGTAGCGCCCTCTTTTTGAAGATTAATGTTCCCGGTTTACGCTGCCGCCACAGCAAGACCCTCATGCTGACTCAAGGCAGGCATCCTTCCGGAAGATCTGACACAAGACTAGGGCTTTCTGGCTTACATCACGCTTATGAAGGGATGCCTGGGAACTTACGGGGACAACCGTTGCCTTGTGCAAACCAAAAGTCCAGAGACAGAGCAGACATCAATAACAAGGCTGGCTTGCTAGTGCTATGTACCTTACAATTTCCCACTGAAATGAACACAGAAAGATATTGGGCGAGTACTGTCTTTTTTAATAATAATAAAAAAAAAAACCTAAAAATCAGAGCCTAGCTTTTTTATCCAAAGGAGCTAAGTATGCTTTACTTCTCACCAAACTAAAGATGATTTAAAGTAGCTAGTTTCAAATGGGGAGGTGATGCAGCTGCTTCTACAAACGGTGGCCATAAAGGCCGTCAACTATCAGGGCGTACAAAGCCATAGGGAGGATGTAACAAGCGGGCAGCGCCAAATACAGCAGCAGCGGTGGCTGGCATTAATTTGGTGAAGGTGGGGATAGCTGTTTAAAACTGGAACAAGCCAAGAGAGGACAAAGCAGTATCTTATTACAGTTCTGCACAAAAATTGCCAAATGCGTTAAAAATCTTGCACCTCGGGTTATTTACTTCCGTGAACAAGGCAAAAAAACTTGAAGTCAGCTGCCTGGCTCCCTTTTTTACTGCTCCAGTCCCAAATCAGTAGCTCCCTCTCTCTCTGTTCCTCACTCTCACCTTCTTCAGCAGCCAAAGTGTTCCAACGATAACCTGCCGAAGTGCTCCCGTGCACCACAGACTGGAAAACCACAAAGTGTCTGGACGGATTGATGAGACGCCGAGATGCTTACCTGCTGGCTTATTCCTTTCTGTGCGCGACTTTGCTGCTGCAGCCCATTCCACCTTACACCGGCAGAGCCGTTTCTTTGCGATTCCCCACGACTGAAGCCATTCCTATCACTGTGGGAGGCATTCCTTGGCAGCACTTCTGCGCGTCTGGCCTTACGCGACGCTTTTGACTCGTTTTACGTCCTTTCCTCAAGCTTCAGAAAAAAGAAACAAATTGTTCAACAGCAAAGACAGCTGTAAAAAATGTCACTCAGCAACGTAAGCTGCGAATTCCATTTTCTAGGAAGAAGAAACGAGAATGTTTCCAGACATCACGGCTGTATTCGGTACTATACAGAAGTTTTACATGACTGTATTGCAACTGATGGTAGCACATCTTCATGGGGTAGGGGAATGCTATGATGAACCAGAGCTAAATGAAAATTCTCAAACAATGACTATCTTTTGTCGTCTTTTTGTAAATAAGATTGTCTGTGTGACTCCCAAACACCTAAAAGCTCCGACACATATAGCACAAGCGAGGAAATTAACTCATGGTCATCAGAAATCTACTTTAACATCTCAAAGATAGATGAACTGACATTTAACCACATCTGAGGAAAGTCAAACGCTTATTCGGCCTTACCAGCACTGTGGCTAGAGCTGCTAGCCCAGACTCTGCCTCTATTGTGCAAGGTACTGTACGTAAACACATGACAAGAGACAATCCTGCAAAATTTACAGGTAAAATACACAAAAAGAAAGGAGATGGAATTCGAGGTGCACAGAATTTAAATATGCCATCCAGTGCCACTTAGTTTGCACAGCAGCCCAAATCTCACATTGTGTCTCTCTGGTTTTCCAATTTCTGTTCCTCCAGAAAGGCCTCTCGTCAGTAGGGAAGACGATGACTTGATGGGTTTTGGTTTTTTTGGGGGTTGTTTTTTTGGTTTTGATTTTTTCAGAAGAGAACAGTAATTAGAAGTTCATATACAGAGGCCGCTGAATAAAAGCAAATTACCTCCAGTCCAAGTTCCATTTCCAGAAACATGCGGGCAGCTCCTTTTCTGTGACTACTGACAATGGACTGACCAGGCAGGTGGCAGGAAGAACTGAGGGTACCAACAGCAAAAGCAGCACTGTCTGACATTTCAAATCTATGCAGCATCACGCCGTTCAAAGGGAAGCGACCCTTCAGAGGTCACGCCAATTGCGTAAGTGAGTTAATGCCCACAGAAGCGCGCAGTGAAGGAACCACCGACGCATTCTTGTTTCTTCTGACAGCAGAGCTCCAAACAGCTGGCAAAGACAAGGAACAATGACGAGGGGGCCCGTCCCTGTCAACCTCTGGAGAGGAAAACAGCCTCTCTTCCCAACTGAAATGAGTTTAGGAGATTCTTTTAGAACTCCCTCATATTTCAGAAGACATAGAAATATATTTTGTTCGAGGAAGTGGTCTTCAAATGAAACGCGGGCTCACATAGACAAAACTGAAGCTATCTGGCATTCCGTGCGGCACGCCTGACTCACCAATAAGGCAACTGCATTAGGCTTCTTCAGGATGCTGGCTATGATACGGAGATAACTGCATTTGCAAAGGTCTTTTTTAATCCCTCAGCAAATTTCAGCTCTGTTACTGTACTACCCTGCTCTGCCTGGACGTCCCATTACAGTTAATGGGATGAAGCACGTACACAGGGTGACCAAAATGCCAAATGCAGAGAAAATTCTGCTCTAAAAACAACACTTAGCATACTTTAACCACTCATACTAACAAATCCAGATGTTATTCTCAGATTCGATCCTTGCTGTGTACACCATCTTTCTGTTACTGTTTTAACTGTGGTTTACTACTTGGAACTGGGAAGTAGTTCATTCTGAAGAATGTCATCTTAAATGAAGACTCTGCATTTTAAGTGGACGTTTCTGTTTGGAAAGCAAAGCTTCGGCAAATAAGGCAAGTCACATAATGGAGAAACACTTATCAAATGGCTACATCGATTAGACTGCAGCAGGAAGGAGCAGCATAGCTGAAAATAGCCAAAACAGAGTAAATGTGAAACCTCTTCGGGCTGTTTGACATTGTGGTCTGGTCCTGGAGCCAGTTAATAAACCCAAGGGCTGGGAATGCATTATACAAACTCTGACCCCAGCTAAGTATAATTATTAGAACAATACAAATTGAGAAGAGATTGAATCTAAAATATTTCTGCATGAGATAAAGAGAGATTCGTAGTCCATGAAGTATTTACTCTATAATGAACAGACTTTGCTCTCTCAAAGGCACTACAATTATCAGCTTCAAGTGGCTTTTTCATTGGAAGATGATGGTATTTAACCTACTTGGCAGCATGCTACACCGAAACACAGTAAACGAAAGACATTATTACATTTACCTGCACCTTCGTTCCTTCATGTATTTCTGTATGTCACTTGATGCCATCTCTTCAAGAGACACCATTTTTTAGGACGGCATTTCTAGTACGAAATAGAATTGAAGAAACCCCTCCATTAACTCGTTACGGTTCAAATACATAGGCTCTGTATAAAACACTACTTACAGAAAATGTAACAAACACGTTTTTCTAGCTAGCCTTAACCTGTCAAAACTGTGTCAAGCAATGGCATGGTAAAGAGGCACTTGTTTAAAGACTTTAAGACAGCCACTTAAAATACACTCAACTTGAAATGATTAAAAGTGCATTCTAATCTCATTAACGCAACTTCACATCGCTTTAACCCCATTAAATTCAGGGCAGTTATTCCATTGGCATGAAGAGATTGTGCCCACCTTTTTACTCCGTTTGAGTTTCAAGTTCCAGGCTCTGACTGGTTCATTCTCGGAACCAAGTCATCTCGGAGAGAGGCAGAATCCAGTACGAGCAAAAGGCGACGAAAAAGGTGGGTGTTCAGTCCGCAAAAACACACGTGCAACTGTCTCGATTACCCTAGAACAGATAGAAGATAGGGTCAGAAAAAGCTACAGAGATCATGTATAGCTGTACCCCTTTTCCCAAGGCAGCGCTGAAACGCCTACATGATACGCATTGAAACGGTTCCTGGCACGTATCTGAGCAAGAGTTCAGAATATCTGCAGTGGTTCCCCTCTCTTACAGTCCTCTGTTTCCCGCTTTACTATTGCTGTTGCAGTGCCACAGTTCTGCACCGAAAGCCGGTGCCTGCTTGCTGCTTCACAGCTCTGTGATGTGCTCTTTCAGTCACAATAGATATACTATAGCCTATAAAAACAGTGCGCCTAAGTACTTAAAAATCTGCTTGAGTCTGCCACTATGCTACCAGAGAGATACACAAATGTATGGACATGTTAGACCCAGAAGGAAAGAAACCTAAATATTTACTATAATGTAGCTACTGTGCAGAAATATTATTGTTTACTATTAAAAATGGTACAAGGAAAGAAACATAACTAATGGAGTGTCCTTCAAAAAGGGTCTGATCCTAGATTCAGACAAAATAATGTCTGGCTAACACACAGAAAGGTTTACATAGTTACCTTTTTTATTACTACATGGAGTCAAAGTGAAACATAAATCGGTAACATTTGCAGAGCAGAAGGATAAAACATGGAGAACACCAGAAAGAAATAAACCATAGTGGGATGCAATGATACCGATTAAAGCTTCCGCAGGAGAACTCACTCATTAGTCCATACCGAACAAGAACTCTTCTAGTTCCACCAAAATTATAGACCCTCGGTACTCCAGCCTCCTTGACAGGTTGGCTGAGTCCCCTTTGCAATGGATTTAAGTACTGCGTTGTTTGCTTTTGTGCATGTAAGTGTCTACTGATAACCAAACACAAACTTTGTCCTAAGTCAGTACTGATGACTCAAGCTAATCCTCAGAACGCCTCCCTCTGAACTCTGTACCACAGGTTTCCCGTTTCCTTTCCCCCCTTGCCTGCTGACACCAATGGATCTGCAGATAAAGAGGGGAAACACATTTAAGTACCACCTACTCATTAGCAACCGTTGCGCAATCGGCTTTGACAAGAGAGCACTGGCTCTCTGGGAGGGCCTAATATTAGCTAGAGTTTCCCACTGCAAGAAACTGGTTATGTGGATGTTTAAGAAGTTTGGGTTTGTTTTCCTGTTGGTCAAAAGACACCATTTCAGGCTGACACACATGATCAATACGAACAATCCCATGGGTTTTGTGTACTTGTCTGCTAACAGAGCACACGCTAAATCTTTCAGCCTCTCCTGTAGAACATTTAAACATCAGCATTTTCTAGGAAACAAACGGGGAGGGCAGTCTGAATTTAATACTTCCAACTCTACAGATACTGTTTTCTTCAGGAAGGACTGAAAATCAAAATATCCTCAGCTGGCATAAGCAGATGTGAATGTGTGGAATTCAAGAGAAAATCCACATAGACTTATGAACAGTTAGATGTCCCCTGAAGACTCCACCAACTCAGAGGTGAAAAAAAGTCGAGTTTTAGAATGAGCACTTTGCAAATTGCTACCCAGGAGTTTGCGAATTGCTGTCAGGAGGAAACACCAAGCAGCAGCAAGAAACAATGACATTCCGCACAGAACGAGCGCATCAGACTTATCAAGAAGTAAAAGATAACTTCCTTACTTAGAAAATAAGAAATGTGGCTTCCATGATAAAATTTGAATTGAAAAATTGCTCCATCCAACAATCCTACAAGGAAAGTCACTTGCATTTGCAAGTGGGTGCCTGGTTTCAAAAGGATTAGTTACCTTTCCAGCTTTTATATTCAGGTCTTTATTGGTCTCAGAATCACAGTAAATCAACAGATGGATGTCATCAACGCATGCAGTTTGTAAAACATCATAAAACAGAGAAGCAAAAACCTAGTTAATTTTGCACGGAAGGAGGTGCCAGAAGACTTAATACATACGGCCAGGGACGCGGTTCCGGTACATCAGAAATTGGTTCCAGGGCACCATTCCAGGCTGTTCCAACTCCAAACGAGCGCTGCACAATACCAGGAATACATCACCGTCTCAAATTGCTTATCAGTGCCTGAAAAAATTGAGGAAGAACTGGAGAATAAGTGTGCGTATCGTCTTGTAGCAATACCTTCTAATTTTGAGGGGGAAGCAATAGCAAAGAGCATTGGAGAATTGTAGCTTTTAGTATTACGAAGAAAGGGACTGGTTTGATTTACAGCTCTATGACTTACTGCCACATCTGGCAATACAAGGCTAGGGAATTTTATGGGGAAGGAAATGCCACTTGATGCTTTCATAATTAAAGCAGACAATATATAGATAGTTTACACAAAGCGACTATTTTCTTTGGGAACAGTTACCTAAACCTTGTGCCAAAAACAGTTGGGAGACTACTTTCAAAACGACGATACAGATTGCTTCGGACCTTCATTTCTGTGCTTTTCATTATCCTGAACGGTTCACAGCAGAGACTGTGATATAATTTTAAATTCCCACTGCTCACCTGTATGAAATTATTACAGGCAGAAAAGTGGGTTTTTTGGAAGGAGCAACGAAACCAAAGTTTTCTGAGAGTATATGCCCATGGAGGCTGATTTACTGAAGGAATATGCAATGTTTCGCATATCTGATAACTGCATCCTACAGCTGGAGGTTCAGAGGAAGTTAGCAAGACAGCGAGGGCCGTACCTCCAGAGGAAGGCAGAAAAGCCAAGCTGAACTGCCCCAGCAGAAGCTGCTTTGCGCACAGTGCCTTCCAAACCCTGGCCCCAGCGGTAGTTGCCGAGTCCTCGAAAACATAGCCACGAGTTCTTTGGAAAATCTAACTGAACACGCCAGAAACCCACAGGCCGCTACTTGGGCCAGTGACACAAAGTAGAGGTTGCTTCCATCCAAGCACAAAGATGAAATTCGTCTCTTACCACCCTAGCATAAAATGAAATTCTTCTCTTTACTCTATCCTCTGCAATGAACCCGGTGAAACAGAAATATTTTCTGGTCGTCACTAATCAAACTAGCCATTTGTTTGTAGGTTTACAAACTGTTGCCTTACTGTCACAGAATGATTTCACCTGTAGAAAATAGATTGGGATTACTGTGAAGGGTAACCCGTAATCATGACAAGATAAGCACTTAACACATTTAATTCGGCTTCTCTTTATGCCTTTGAATACTTAAATAACTTTTTTCTAAAAGCAATGTTATGTGCTCCTGGAGAACTCCCCAGCCTACTTGTCCTTAAGAAGGAGTCACCCAAAAGAACATATCACAAAGAATTTGTCTTTATAGGAAGGGACCCCGTGAACTCTGTTTTATCCTTGGAAAACTCAGCAGATCTTTTCTGTAAGCAATAATAATGAGAATTCAAGTCACCACTTCAGACATACATAACTAAAACAGCATACCTATGCTCAGCAAAGCCAAAACAGTTTCTGATGCTGGCTAAGCCTGTTGTTTAAATGTTATTCTGAATATACAGCTAGCAGAGACAGCGCTGCAGTCCCTTCGCGGCTCTCTGTCCTGGTTAGGAGGCACGTGGAAGCCAGGCAGGGAATTCTTCAGAGTCCTGCATGCGCAGAGGATCGACAGCTGTGGGGTCTCGATAGCTGCTGGCTCCGTCGGACACGTCTGTGACAGCAATTCCAATAGCGAAAGACACTGGCATGTTCACCACAACTGTAAGTCTGTGCTTACGAACGACGAACCTACAGAAGCCTAAGCAGCGTTGGACCAACCCGATACTGCTGCTTCTGCTGTTGACAGAAGTGCTGTGCACTCTGAAGAACCCGAAAGCAAAGTACTTGTTCACAACGTTGATTGTTTAGCCAAGACAGTGTGTTTTATCTGGACTGACGTCGGTCCTTAAATTTCTGCACGTTTTGGGAAAAATTCCAGATCAACTGAAGCAGTTTGAGCTGTCAGACAGAATTCATGCTTCTAATTACTATAATTCACCATAATAGGCCTCTGAAGGCTTTCCATTTTTGGCGAAGTTCTTTTAATGAGGCTCAAGTTGGATCTCTACATGTCTTACATTTTGAAATATTTTAAATAAACACATGGTACAGAAATCTTATTAATCTTCAGAAAAAAAATGAACATTTGTTAAAACAACAAGCTGAAAAACCCCATACTAACACAATGAAAAAGAGAACAAACTTCAAAGAAGGGTAAGTATCGTCCTAGTGAAGATTTCTTTTACATCCTCCTCTCAAGTGTCATCTGTTTCAGATGGATGTTTCTACTAGAATGATGGGGAGCTGTGCTGAAATGACACAACTGTGGATTTTACTCTGGATATATTAAGAATGCGTGTTGACCAAAAGCATTCAGGGAAGAATTTGACCGAACATTTGACTGACAATAAATCTTGAAAGGCTTGGCTAAGGAGGGATGTCTTTGGAAGAAAAAGCTCGCATCAGATACTGACTTCTGTGGAGGTCCATGGCAGAGAAGTCTGTTTTTTAGTATCAGTTTTCAGAAGAAGGAAGTATCTTAGTAGGTTGAAAAGCTTCACTTACTCCACCTTCTCACCATCTGCTGGGTGCAAAAGTAGATCACCACAAAATCACGGCATAACTGAGGCTGGAAGGAACCTCTAGAGATATCTAGTCCAACTCAGAGCAGGGACAACTGGAGTCAGCCGCTCAGTGCCTTGTCCAGTTTGGCTATGACTAGATTAATGAAAAAACTGAAGGCCCAGCTCCACTGTTCTTACGTTCAGTAGTTGCTTCCCCTGGGATCAACATAGAAAATCAATGCAACTGCTCTCACACAGAAGATTTCTTCAGCTTGAGGAAAGCAAGGGAAAGCCACAAGTTTAAGACCTGAAACTACAGCACTAAAAATCATTCCAGTATTAACACCTGAATGTTCGCACTTCCCTTGGGAGGGAATGTAAGTGTAGAAAATAGAAAGGGGAACAGAAGTATCAAAACAGAGTGAAATATGAAACATGCAGAGATACTGACTTAGAAGGTAAAAATCTAAATGGGAAGGTGAAAAGAGAAAGTCCATAGCAAAATAAAAATTAAGACAGAGACAGCTGGTATTTCCTAAAGTACTCCTACAGAAAATATTAAAAGTTAATACATTCAAAATGTCTGAACAGCCCCTACAGCACACTATCTAGGATCCTTGGGCAGGATTTTCTGAAGTCTTCAACACTTGGCTTCATTCAGATTCCACTGAAACACAGACACTGTCTCAGCAACTCCAAACCAAAAGAAATTAGTGAAGGCAGAACCAGCTTAGGTGCTCCTTACCCTGATAGCTGAAGACTCTGAGATATGGGATACTTTACTCAGGGTCAGCTTATAGCAGTATTAAGACTACCGAACGACTGGACTGCAAATGGCAATAGTGGACTTTCTTCACTCTCGTTAAACTGGAAAAGGCTCACTTGCTCTTAGGGATATATTACATTGCGTTTAGCTGCAACTTCATCCGGAGTAAACGGACCATTTAATGAAAATGACAATTTGAGGCTCTGATACAGCAGCAAAAGTAGGTTGGCAAAGGTGGTGCTATTTCTGTAAAGGATTTCAGTGTTGGTGTTTTCTGATGATTCGCTCTCCTAACTGAAAGTAACTCTTCTACAGGTTCACCTGCAGTCACAGACAAACACTCAGAGCTGTATGTTAATGTCCTGGGCGACCCAGGTAAGAGACAAACATTTCTGTCAATTTTGATTTTACACCAAAGAATGGATTCCAGACTGCTCCCACTACACACTATGTTTTGGGGTTCCCCCCATCCCCACTGGGATGGTTACATCAGAAATCCTTGCATTGTCTCTGCAAAACTAGATCAGACACCGTTCGTAAAAACTCAAGAGAACACCACTTTGGGCAATTCCCATCCCCTTTTTCCCCACCGAGGCACTCCGGTTTCCTGACACGCACTAACAGTTGAATCTGACGGCCTCAATCCAGTAACCTTCCATAAGTTCTGGATATTTTTACAAATCAACTGAGCTCTTCCGCCCCCGAGGTCAATTCTACCACAGGCGCATTGGTAAATTAGTATTCACATGAACGTAAACCGAAGGAAGACGGCCCCAGGCGCCCACAGGACAAAGATAGCACAATCAATACGGTGCTGCACTACAGACTAACATTGGGTAGAGCTGCTGAGGTGGCTTTGCTGCTCCTGCCTCTTTCCTTTACACAAGACACAGCCATTGATTTTCTCTCATTTCTGTGGTCAACAATGATTTCTTCTCTTAGGTTACTCATTTAAAAGAAAAGCCCCAACTCCCCCAGAAGTAAGAACAAAGGGAAGCAGTGACAGCCCCACAGCATTTGTTCTTCCCACAAGAAAGGCACGAACCAGAAAACCGATTACTTTCTGTTGGGGAAGGACACAGGACGACTCCTTCTGCACAGAGCCCAGGATGATGCCAACAGCAGACTCCCTTCGCAAGAACGGGTTGAAGCCTGAGGATGGAAAGGGGACCAAGATTAACGTGCTTTTACTGACCCACACGCGGCATAAATATCCTGCAACATAACATGCACAGGGCTTTCTGTCCCAAGGTAACACATCTCCATGCCTCTCCAACAGCAGCTGTACGCGGACGTCACATATCCCACCCATAACTTCCATCCCACTAATAACACAAAATCACTTACATGAAACAATTTATATTCTTGCTTAATGCAAACTCAGAATTTGCCAAGCTGAATCAGATAATTTATTCTCCTAGCCCTCTCCTAATGCTGGCTGCTGGTAAAATGGAGCACTACATACTCCAGACAAAGGCGGCGGCCACCCTTCAACCCACGTACCGCAGAAGTCACTTAGGCATTCCCTACAGCTGGGACTGAACTGTCCTCCACATCCCAGCGTTACAGACATGGTTAGTAATCATCAAAATACGTAGCCCATTAGAAAACCTAACCTCAGCATTTCCTTTTATTATATGATGCTTAAGTCAGCTCCTAAACATCCCACAGATGTTTAGTCAGCATCTGTTCAAAGCCCGTTGCCCTTTTACTGTATCAGGAATGTCTTTGTTCTCATCACCTACGAAAGGATGAAAGAAGGAAAAAGTAAGCATTGATCACTTGACACATAATCATTTGCATCCCATCCCGTATTTATCCTTTCCAGACTAGGTAGGTAAACTCCAGGTTTATACTCTCCCTCGCCCGCTCTCCCTCAGTATTTGAATCCAGTCCTGGCAGCATCCCAGGAATACAAAACAGTAGTAGCCTCTTCAGGTTTCATTGTTTTTTTGATTTTGTAACTCATTCTGTCACCCTTACTCCTCTTGGCCGTGCTCTGGAACTGAACTCGGACTTCAGCTGCAGTAATCATCTCAGAGCCTGGGTGGTCTAAGCATCAAAACACAGCCAGGGACAGAGCTGGGCAAGGAGACAGGAAAATATTATTTCTCTGTTAATACGTTAATGACTCTGTCCTGATTGCGACTGGTACCAAAGAGTTCACTCCCCATCTGACAGGCAAAACAGAACCGACACCTCCATTTTTCCACCATAATAATCCTATCATCAGCCTTAAAGTTTGACTGCTCCTGAAATGAGTTACTGCTCTGTAAAAATGAGGTATACTGCTGCTGCTGCTATCTGTTAATTATCATCAGTTGGTTTCTGGAAAAATATTACGCTACCTATCTATAAATATACCTAAAAAGGTGTTCTCCTAAGGTTTCCCTTCAGAATCAAACCATTTCATAGTCACAGGCAGGGAGGATGAAAAAGAGCCTTTGGAGAGCTGATCAGCTGAGACAGGGCCAAGATCTTCATCCGATTCAGCAGTTCAGAATTAGAACTTTCCAATGTAAAGGAAGGCTTTATGATATCCTGAAATTTAGTGCTCCTTACTGGAATTCCTCTTCCCAAGAGGCTAATGCCTGCCTGTTACTCTTTTTTTTTAAACCACTGCTTTATTTTAGCAGGTTTCATCTGGCTCCTACAGAAAGCCAGGGCAAAACTCTGGATTTTTCTAATGCTAAAAACATAGACAAAAAAGAAATACCAATAACCAACTAATGTGTTAAGGATTTTTTTTTTTTTTTTAAATATTACTCTCTCTGACTTATTCTGAGGTAAGAGTTTAAGCTTTTTAGGTTTGGATGATTCTTCACCAAAATGTCCTTAAAAAAAAAAAGCACAGAAAGAAGGGAGAGTGTAACTCAGGAGAAGCCTGTGGTAATAACAGGGAGAGAAGTACCAGAATATAAGGGATCATATATAAGCACCATTTCTAGAATTTTTACTAGTGTAAAGTTCCTGTTTCCCCACCCGTGCTTCTCCCGTCACACTCCTTTCTTGCAGCCTCTGATTATCCTTGCGCTTCCCCTGTCGGCTCCTACACTCTTCTTCCCTTTGCACCCCATCCATTTTTTTCTAGGCTTGTTCATGCTCCTCTCTTCTCCGCTTCCAACCTCTTTTGCCACCTTCTTCCAGCAAACTATTCCCCTCCCAAACTCTGTCCCTCTGGTCGTCCTCTTAAGTGAAATGTAATACCCTATCCGAACTGGAAATCGGGCTTCCAAACACATGGTGTCTGGGCGACTCTGAAGCCGGGCAGACACACCTTCACGTTTAGACAGCTCAGAGTGAGCACGATCACTCTGCACAGATAAAGCGGGGCGCTCAGTGGTGCCTGCTTGCTTTGTTTTCCTTCGCATTATCTAAACAGAAACATGCAGCGGGGAAGTGTCAGCAGATGGAAATGATGCACACGTTGGCAATATGTTAAAGGAGATTACAAAAAGAAAAGAAGGGAACGTTGGCTTCTGGATCCATAAGGCCTCTGACTTAAGAGGGACAAGAGCCGACATTCTCACGCCACTGCTTCCACGAGAGAAATCAGCTCCTGGGAGAGCAAGGTAGAAGGGAACATGGGTAAAAGGGGGAATCATCCAAGTAAAATAAAAGATTAATCCAGTGCTTGTGCAAATAAAGCTATCGCAATGCACACAAGTGCTCTAACGGAGAAGATAAAGGAAATGCAAGGCAGCGAACAGAAAATGCAAAGCGAGACCTGACCCAAAGCAGCGACTGCCGGCTGCAGCGTCCAACTTGCTCACAGCCCCAGCCACTCAGCCAAGAGCACCAGGGCTGGTTCCCAGCTTGACCCAGGGGACGAGGGCAGAGCTGTGGGAACCGGGTATCACGACTGCTCGCTCTCGTCTGGTGCCGAAGAGATCTACCGGTACGGGCATGGGGAGCTTGCATACCGCCGAGGACCACCACCTTCCCTCTCCACACAGTCTCCCCTTCCCACCAGTGAGAACGACGTCTTGAAATCCCACGGCGGAAGGTTCTGCGCTCTGATTCCACCTAGTTCGATTCCTTCTATTTCCGCCTACGAAAAAATGAAACCTGGTCCATACATTAGACCTCACACAATTTTTATAACATTAGCATCTCAGAGGCACAGCAGTATATTTTAAGTTTGCTGAGCACAGCTTTGTACTTAAATCTTAGTCCACGGACTGGGGTGAGGATATACCCAAAATGTCTCTCTCTGGCCCTTCCGAATATTGAAGTCAGGAAACCACTTGGCAGTTGTTTTGTAAAAGAAAAAAATAAGAAAAAAACCCAAACCCAAACCAACCCACCCTTTACAGCTTCTCCATCTCATTCCTACACCTGGCAATTCTCCTTTCGACTTCATTCCTTCTATCCTCCCGCGGCCTGCCCCACCACTTCGCGGCAAGAGTACTGCTCATAAACTGTCTGTTCTAAGTTTAAAGCATCTGTCTATTATAAGCAAGGAAAATGCATTAAATTTCATGTTTGGTTTGGGAAATGTGTTTTTTTCTGTTTTAACCAATTACAAAATTTTCTTCAACAAAAATATCTGCTTGTGTGTTTTCTATTCAAATTAGTTGTGTATTCATCCAAAGCAAAATGTAATGAATTCAGTCAAAAGTATGAGCCAATGAATAGTCTCCAGCATGTTGGTCTTTTTCCTGGATGGAATTAGTTAAAATAATTATATTTATTGATTCCTTAAAACCTTTTTCTAATAAATGGACTAATTCTGTTGCAATGAATTTCAGTTTTTATTACAACGATGTAAAAATGTCGTCTTTTTTCCATTTTGGAAGAATTAAGAACAGGCAACGTGTTTAAGTATAGTAAAAATGAAGAAAAAACGTTAGAAGAAACAGCAAAACAGGACACATCACTGCATGCAGCAGTTTTCTTGCCAATTTTTGTAGGGTAATTCTATTAAAACTGGTAACTGATCACACACTATCTGTATATGCTGCCTTTTAACAAAGTTAAGTGCATTTTAATACAAATGCTATGGTCTCCAGTGACCTGCTGCTATACAAATCAAATCTATGGTTGCTGGCTACGGGCCAGGTAAATTCAAACCATGTGACAAGGCCTCTTCTACATTTTATTGCTGCTTTTTTTTTTTTTCACCCCCGGTTTATTGAAGAGAAAATACTTTGCACATCTCCCAAGTACAGCTTGCCTTAGTATAAGAAATATATACATATAAATATATAGTATAAGAAATATATATAGTATAAGAAATGCGTTTTTTCACCAGCATAGTTTGCCAGATAAGGTCACCTTTAAATTAAGAATTCTTTAATTATTTTATATATATATATTAAAGCTGTTATATTTAATTTGATGAACTACAATTAATGGTATGATTATGATTAATTGATGGACTGGAATTATGCATATGAGTTAAGATGAGTAAAAGGCTCAACATTATTGCACTTTTGACAGCTCTCTCTCCATAAAACAGCACAATAGTAAATACAACAGTAATTGGTATATCTGTTAAGACGCTCAGCTAGTCTAAAGACGAATTCCTTTAATGGAGTGATGC
Organism: Scopus umbretta; assembly: GCA_013400535.1. NCBI lineage: Eukaryota > Metazoa > Chordata > Aves > Pelecaniformes > Scopidae > Scopus > Scopus umbretta. The sequence continues at coordinate 63,511 of VZTL01009958.1, forward strand.
TAATATATATTATTTGGGTCACTGTTTCTACTATTTGAGAAGGAATTATCGTTGGGTTATTGTTTTAGGTCTTTTATATCCTCATTTTTACAATCACGTACCAACCCAATACTTTTCATCCTGGCATCATGTATTTCAGTGTGGCATTTCTCCAGTGTCTTCCACTTTGCTTCCTAAAAGAACACGACTGAAATAACAACATAGCAGAGACTAAAAGAATTACTGCTAAAATACATCTTGACTTCAGCACAAGCTGAGATTATGCATCAATACTTGGAAGAAATCACTCTCAGCAGCTCCTGTAATATTTGGTGCCTAACACCTCAGTTCCTGGGCTAATGCAATTAGAAGGTACACAACTGGCATAAGCTCTTAAAAGTGAGTGCAAATGCTTTATTTAAAGACCAGCCTTGGACTCTTATTAAAAAAAAAGTTCAGTTACAACAGTAGCCTTTGACCTTGACATTTATCTGGTGTTTGATGAAAAGCCAGGTGCCGTCCTTCACAAAAGTAAATGGCCAAATTTTATGCTACGCAAGACTTTTGTGTTGTCCTCATCCCAGAGAAAGAGAGTTGCAATCATCTGTGGGGCCACCGTGTAATCCTTTTCCTAGGCAGCAATAAAGGCCTGACAACGTAACGGCACTTTCCACAGCCTTGCACTAAAGGCCTCCATTGAACAACACTAAACACCATCCTTTTTTCTACTGACCTATGGAGCTGACCTTGGTTGGACATGGAAAGGACAGCAGAAATCCTAGAGGCAGAGGAAGGCAGATGAAGTGACGGAGACAGTCTTGCAAGCAAATCTCAACTGTTTACTAGGACTTTCATGCGCAGTGCAGGCATTTGAGATCTATCCACAAAAAGCAAGTCAAAAGACCAGAAGACTGAGACATGTTGATTCAAGAGAAATGCTGTCTGGACTGACAGATGACAGTCTAGAAACTGGAATTAGTGTTTGTTTTCAAAAAAATCCGGATTGTATCTCGATTCTTATTTGTGTGTACTTACATTCAACAATTTCCCTCGTGTATAGAAGGAACATCAAGCAGTCAAATTCCTACATGAAGGAAGACCCAGGGGAAAGAAGACAAGTTGTTAAGCATTGTAAATACAGTTAACATTACCATTTCAACTTCACTGTTGGAGGCTTAGCAAAGAAACTGAACAAAGCGGGTGGACAAGTTTAAGTTTCACGAAACTGAGCCCTCAGAAGGCCTTATGAAAGACAGAGCAACCAACTGTCTGGGGATTTACTGAAAGCAATTAGCTCAGCTCGTTGAAACAAATTCTGTGATTCCTGCCAGATGCCACAGCCTTTTCAACATGATCATATAGTCAGCATTGCTGAAGACTACTCAAAAAATCTAGTAGCTCTCTCAAAGAACACTGCGCTGCTCGCAAGTCCTCATCCAGCTCTCCTCAGATCATTTCCAAAAAACCAACTGGTTACAGAGCTGGAGGACAGCTGATCCTGTTAGAGTCGGTCAGCTGCCACTTTCTCAGAAGTCTTTCCAAGAAATGAGAAGGCACAGACAAGGCAGGAATATTACCCTCCAGGAGAAGATTTTTCTGCAAGAGCCGGACCGCTCCACTGACTCCTGCAGAAATCTCTACAGGAGATCTGAAATAAGCTTGGAAGATTTCAAGATTTCTAGGGGCTCCAACTGCAGCAAGAGGAATACAGGATGTTGGGAGTTTTAGCTCCTTATGATTTTAAGTCTTGCTACAACTGCTCCTGAAAGCTTGTTCACAATTAATACAAAGCGCATTGAAATTTCCTCAAAAGCAGGGAGCATCTTCCTCTGAAAATGACTGGCAGCACCAGAGGGTTGGCCTGTAGATCCTATAGCAGAGAGGCAGAAATATCAACAAAACCCCCAAACAAACAAGCAGACAGAGTTCTTACTGGCAAAGTGGATCAGATTGACGACAGAATCCTTGCCAGTGCCACCTCATGTCCTCCCTGCTACTTCACAGCGCTGCACAGGAGACTGTGCCTGCGAGAAGCAGACTTGGGGCAGGGCCCCTCAGGGAGCCTTCCCTCCTGTCGGAAGGGCAGATCAGTCAAGTAAAAGGTGTATGACGGCTGTAGCAAAATGGGAGCCAGAACCAACCGACTCATGACAAAACAAGCTTTACCATAGAAATTATGAAACCACGAGTGAGGAGAATTTTCCTTGGAGTCTGCATTTCTTCTCCCATTCAGCCAGTCAGATGAACTATGACTTTCAGAAATAGTATTGAAATGAACTTTACCACACAAAGAGATTTAGATATTAGATATTTAGATTGGATATTAGGAAAAATTTTGTTACTGAAAGCCTGGTGAAGCACTGGAACAGGCTGCCCAGGGAGGTGGTGGAGTCCCCATCCCCAGAGGGGTTCAAAAAACGTGTAGACGTGGCACTTCAGAACACGGTTTAGTAGGCACGGTGGTGTTGGGTTGACGGTTGGGCAAGATGATCTCAGAGGGCTTTTCCAACCTTAACGATTCTATGATTCTATTCTATGGTTCTAAGAGAAGCCAATCATTTTCTCATTCTTACAGTAACGTATGCAACGCTGATTATTAGATCTTTTAACTCCAAGCCCTTAAACTTTTACCAGCTTCAGGTGGACTTGTGCAACCAGAGAGATCCGTATATTGAGAATTCTGATTGGTCATCTCTAAGAAAACTCTTCCGACTCAAAATAGCAACACTCAACTTCATCGGATGCAAGGGCTACTGAAGTCCCAACTACCGTATCACACTTACTCCCCAGTTCTTTTACTAACAGCAAGGAATTTCATGTTACCTTTAATACTATCGTACACAACCATCTGATCACACAGCAACTTTTCATTTCACCCCAATCAGAGTGAGGCTACCTTATGCTTATAAATACCACCTCTTGAGGCAGCAGCCTGAAGATCTTTATGCGCTAAGTAATCTTCCTTCACTAAGTTTCTGTTTTTCACATTTCACCAGTGCCACGCACTGCTACTTCTGGATCTGGTTTTGATTTGAAAAGAATTTGGAAATGTACATTGATTAAAACTGCATTATTAAAAACTTCATGGCTTTTAGAAAAATCTCATCGTTTCTGAATTAGCGTTATGTAAACATCCACAAAAGAACTCATATAAAAACCCCTTAATTTTAACAACAACTGCCTTTTGATATCTCTTCTCCAAAAAACCCTTGTTTGATTGGCAACTATTAAAATATCTGCCCTTAAGGGTTTCTTCCTATACCTTTCCTGACAAGGTTGAAGATGGGGTGAGAAGAGAAGATGATGCTTCGAAAAAATAAAATAAAATAAAATTAATTTTTATTACAAAATTTTATTAATTTTTTATTAAAAAATAAAATTTGAAAGAAAATCTGCAACAATTCCTAAAATTCATTATATTACGCTATATATCGCCTGCCTGTTGTTCACACCATCAAGTAATATATGCCGGAAACTCAGTGTGAAGCCAAAGCATTCAAGGTCCACCCATGTAAAGTGTATTATAAGAAACGAATGAGCAAACACAAACTGTCTGAGCAACAAAGAGATTTCAAAGGCGCCCAGAGTCATTCTGACACTGATCCCACTGACTTAAACGAGAGAAACATTAGGCGGAGGGCGAGTGCTTTGGAAATCCCACCCATGCTGCTCTACCGTGACATGCAAGTTTTGTGGGAGAAACATATAATGAATGCCTATCAAAACAAGAATGAAAGAACACATTCCACATTACAAGGCCTGAAGGAAGGAGCTTTTTAAGTCTGAAAAGAAAGGAATAGAAAGTAAATTTGGTTACCCAAATTGGAAAGAGGGGTGGATTTTTGTTTGTCTGTAATTGGCATAATTTTTAAATGAAGGAATCTGGAGAATATTAACATTTATACCTGAATCTATGCTGAAAGTATTTTTTGTAATTTTAGAGCCAAAAATATCCTCCTGCCAAAACCTGTAAAATGCTTTTAAAAAAAGGAAGAGAGAAAAAACCCCACACCTTCCACATGGAGTTCACGATTCTGATGGGTAGGTGATCATCAGCTCCAATTAGTCCCTGGCAGACGAGTCTGAGCAAGAGCGATTGACTCAGTGCATCCAAAAATGTTTAGTCTAGACTAAACCACGCTGGCATTCTCCACAGACTAGACCTCAGCCCTCTGGATCCCGGACAGCCATCTATATTGGCTGCAAACAACAACACAGCCTGGCTCCTATTCCAGGCTTCGCTCCCGCCTCTCCTTATCTAGTCCTGTTGCTGGTCCCCCTCCTGACTCCCCAGGCACTCAAGGCAACACGTTAAAAAGCTGTTGACTGTTGCAAGTGTTTTAAGCCTGGTTAATGAATGTAGGTAATTCTCCCCGGCCCCAATCATCTGTACAGTAAGCATGTGAGCCAAGCCCAAAATAATAAAACCAGAAAAAACATGTTCATCTGCTAGACAGCAGCCAGAACTGACAGTTGCCAAAAAGAAGAGAGTCTGGAGCTGCTCTTTATAAAATTTTGTCAGCACAATTAATTGTGAAATATGCTCTGGAAATGTGGAACATGGCCCATATATCACGGCTCCTCTTGTGTATTTAATGTCTTATTGAGAGGGCCTGAAAATAAACTCAGTCCTTTCATCTACAAACCTAGCTTTCCTGCACAAAGGATTCAGCCAGTAGTCAAGAACTTCCTCCTTTCTCAAACTCATTCCTAAGCGGAGTCTCTTCAACAGAAAAGATGGTCGCTAACCGAAGAACAACTTTGTCACCATCCCTGCAGCGGGGAACGCCGCCGTGGCTCTGCAGAATCCACAGAGGGGACTTACTTGCGGCTCTGCGGGACCAGGCAGGCTCCTCTACAGCCCCAGTTTAGAAGAGCTGAGCCTGGACTAGAAGCCAAGTTAGTCCCCCAGACCCCTCAGAGCACCCCAGTGCTACCCCTACTTTCCCTTACTTGGTATCGCAGCGAAAGATTTTGCCACTCTGCCTGCAGCAACAACGAAGCAATGCTGGGCTATTATTTTTCTTTCTTTGTACTAGAAATTGGCCACTGGCGTTAGCAGGGATTATCTGGCATAAACAGCGTACTTCCATTTAAGCCAGGGAGCTGCACCCACTCCTCCGGCAAGGCAGGAAAGTGACTGTCACATGTGAACACGGGGTAGCCTTCATTTACACGCCTCGCTTGAATCGCGCCTCTTCTTTGGGAGAATCCAGACGCAGCTCCAAGTTTTACAGCGCATTTTCTCATGATTCCAAGCCCAATTTACTGATCACCAAACTCTGGAGAAGTTTGATTCAGGTCCAGACCTGAAATCCGTGGCAGCAGCCCATCACCCACACGTTTTCATAAAAGAAACATCTACGTTTACTTATTCCTCTTACTTAATTCTTGCCACCGGGCACATAAATCTGAGGAATGAAAGGAACAGAAACATAAATAATTTGATGATCTAGCTGTCCAGTCCCTGCATTTTTATCATCGGAGGGCCATCGTGGCTGACTCCTGAAAAGTGTTCAAAATAACCTGAGAAAGAGGAGAGGGCAGAGAAAGGACATCTGGAAGGTAGAAAGGAAGAGTCACTTCAAAAACGCAGCTTTTGGTAAAGCTTGTATTCAAAACGCATCCGAATGCAAAGGAAGAAAGAACATTTCCCTGTGCTGGTCTCGCCAGCTATGCAGAAAAGACTTGTCAGCCAGATATTTGGCAGTGCTCACGTAAAGACTGGAGTGACATCCAGTGGGAGGTACGGAGCAAGGAGGTTTCTGGAAAGCCAACCATCGCCACCGAAAGGCCTGCACGCTGGAAGTCTAATGAGTCCTTTGTGAATAATCCCAATGCAACAGCAGGAAGAAGAGCTCTTTCTTTTTCCCCTTCTACTGAGACCAACCAGGTAGGTAAAAAAAGAACAAACATTTAAATCAAGCTATAGATTAAGACATAGGATTAGCTCCAAACAAATGACTTGGGCAGAACTGAGGGCTCCAAGACCCAAACCTGCCCACCCGGAGATGAGCTGCTATATCCAACTCTCATCTGTAACTATTCAGGACTCAGAAAATTATTTTTCCCCTAAATTCCCAGAAGAGCTCAGTCTGCTAAATAATCCCGGATTGGTGTTTTACACATCAGGAAGATCACGCACTTAACAAAATGCAGTGGTCAGAAGCCTCTTGTAAAAGACGTAAGGAAGAAGCAGTAGACAAGGCCATGCAATTTTACAAGAACTATCGCTTAAACATGTGGCAAACGGGCTGGCAATTTTATGAGAGTAGTAGCAGACCGGCACTGAGTATTCTGGAATTTTGTCCTTCATGAGGCAGTTAGAATCATTTTCACGGGATGCACAGAATTCATTGCTCTTGCACCAACCCGTGAACTTAATCCGTGACCATTTCCCAAGGTTCTACGTAGAAGTTAGATGTTACAGCACAGACTAAGGTAACAGCAGGCCCATAACAGTCCGTATGCTTACAGCAGTACAAAAACCAGCTCTTACAAATAGGAGTTTTACATTTTCAGAAGTAAACTAAATTGTTCTAAGCACCAAAATAGCAAGGTTGTAAGCAAGTCAGGGTTTCTTAAGCTACGCAAAACACGAGCGTCCCCACTGTCCGCCCCCCCCAGCACTATGGCCACAGCCTCACGCCAGATGAAGCAGAGATGGGGTGACTGGATCTGTCTGCTTCTGCAGCGCTCCAGCAAGGCAGCTTCGGTGACCGAGCAGGTCAGACTGGCTTCGACAAAAATGAACCAATTGTGGTGACAGTAACGTAATGCTGCACATCATTCTTGATCTGATTTCCTTAGGCTTATTTGATTCTCCTGAAACACTATGGATTGAATTACGCTGGAGAGAAGTTATTCTTATTTACACACAAGTGAAATCTATTTATAAAGTCCACAGAGTTTTTGGGTCAGACAATGTAGACCTTTCTGATGGGATTTTTGAATTTTTTTTTAAATCTTAGCAGTGGCACAGGGTATGACTAATGGTAGCTTCTACCTTAAAAAACTTCTTTTGAAACAAATCAGATACATTTTCTAAAAGAACTATGTTTTTAATATTGTTATTTTAAGACGTCTTCAGCTCAGCCAGGAAAACACAGAGGTAATACAGCCTTCCCAAAAATGAGTCGGGTTATCCTGGCTCATGACGGATCATTAATGGAACCAAGTCGCAACTGCAGAACCTTTATTACTAGTAGTAATGGATTTGCCAAAAATTAAGTGTCTTGATTTAAACATTCTAAGACACATTTGTAAGAATAGCTTTTAAATTTCTATTTCTATTTCTTTCCATTTTCAGACATATAGCTAACCTGCAAGCTAAAGAAGCTTTGACTGGACGTCGCAAAGACCACGAAGCACAGTACCACAATAAAACATACCACTGCGTTAGCACAAATTAGAACGTTACTTGCAATTGTTAGCTGTTGAGACTGAATAACAGAATTTGTGAAATCTTAGTATTTCACCGTCAGATATTTCTCTGGAAAATTCCAAGAGATGAATTGTGAAAATGTCTACGAAATTCCCGTTCTCAGTTACAACCATGTGAACCACCAGTAATAATTTCAAAGAACATTTTGCATTTACTGATGTAAACTAGGCTAGACAGGCACTGTGCGCTTTGCTTACATCTTAACTTCCTTAACATATGAGGGTAGGTAACGTAAGTCTGTATTTAACGTGCTTTGTCTTAAAGACTACGTTTGCACCTTGAATGCGACCATTTTGAAAAGTTCAGGACTCGTATGCGCATTCTAAGCTTTTCAAAATGAGACTGTGATGAATTATAAAATTTGCTGGCAAAACAAGCCCCGAATCCCATTTCAGAATGTTGAATGGATGCATTTATTTCGCTTATGGGATGCATTTAACCGCTCACATGAAAAAGATGGCACGAGGTGGACACGGGAATCGCGGCTGACCAAGCAGCCATCTCTAATTACAGCATCACAGCAGTCACCCATCACTATCTCTGGTGAAGGCAGAACAGATGTTTAAAGGGATTCTCCTGGGATTTAAGAGTCCTTGCAGGAAAGGAAAAAAAAAAAAAACCCAAACCAAAAAAACACCATCTTGAAGCAATCAGGCAACGGATTGTAATTCTAATTTAAAGATAACCATTGGCAAATTAAGTATATTAGTTAAGCAAACAATACCTAGTTTTCTTAGACTTCCACGCTTATCCACATGCCCCGGGCCAGAACAGACAGCTTCTACAGAGCAGCTGTTCGCACGTTTTTAGGATAGACTCTGCCTTCTTTTTTGTACTTCTGTGCCCTGGCCTCTGCTCACACCTACCCACGCATAAGCATGGCCTGCCCTAAAACATCAGTTACCCCCAGAAAATGACTTCTACTGCCAAGAAAAGGAATAAACCAGAGAAGACTTTCTACACCCCTTTCTGTGCAAGCCAGCCTTGCCCGACTCCCCATCTTGTGTACTGCAAAGAAAATATCACACTGCACGTGGCTGCCAGAGGAGAGAGGACTGTCAAGATGGAGATAAAAAAGCTGCGAAGGGGAGGATGGAGGGCAGCTGGAATTTCCCTGGAGCTCCCCAGCCTCCTCTGCAGCGTGCTTTCTTCGTAACCTCTTCTCCCTCTATCCAGGGAAGCTCCCCGGTTCTTCCCTCCTTAGCCATTTTGGAAATGGACGCAGAGACACTCTCAGAATGCGTGTGCAAATTGGCACGTACATCAAAAATGATATTAGCATCCACAGTACAATACTGAAGTTGCACATAAGACACACATTTCTCAATGTGGTTCTCATCCACGTGTTCCTCCTTGCCAAAAACATCCAGTAGTGTTGCTACAATGAGAACAGAGCTCTGGCTCACGATAAGCCAGTATCCCTTCATTCACAGAATATCTTGTACATTAGAGCTCCAGAAATAACGCGAGTTCCAGATAATCTTTATATATAAAGACTCCATTCAACGACGCGCTTCCTCTTGTGGCTGTGGCAATGGGGACAGGACGTCAAGAAAGACTGCCCTCACTAATGGCTAGCTGGGTGACCCCGGGCACGTCACCCCATCTGCGCACCTCACTTACCTGTCTTCAAGTAGAGACTGCCAGCAAGCTCAAAGGGACCTTTGTGAGACGGCTAGGCGAACACCGAACTGGTTACTCCTAGGTGAGCTGCAAGGATAAAAGGGGACTCATTTGAATAGAAATCCTCCAACCTCTCTACAACAGAACCAACTCTGAGGATGTTCACAGCGTTCAAATAAATTAAGAACTGGAGTTCGTGTTAGCCTGAAAAGCCAAAGCAAAATGACAAAAAGCTCTTTTGAAGTCTGAAGGAATTTAGGAAACCAGAAAGGCTACCCCTGTTATGCTTCCAAGCCTGTCAAAACCAGGAGTTGTTAGAAATCTTGTTCACCAGCAACTTCCAGCATGATTTCTCACTGAATAGATGCATATAAATTTAATCCAGAGCCAACTCCTAAATTACAGCTTTATAAAATATCTGTAGCAAAAATAAAAATAGCTTAAAACCTGCCATAAGCTTTACACTTACATTTTCCATTGAGCAGTCTGAATGTCCAGGGCAACATGAATGTACTTTTTTGTGGAGTATCAACCAATTTGATTAAAGATTAGCTAAAACTGGCCACACATTCTTTAGTCGAGTTTTGTGAGTTGCCAGATGTATGCAGTCATGTCAGGAACGACAAGACAGCCATATTACCAAACCCCAGAGTACTACAGGAGAGTTTTCTATTTTAACGTGCATACACATACACATAAACAACTTCACTGGGGTATATAAGTGAAGAAACAGTGATTAGATAATTTCTCTCTCACACATTTTTGGACCATTATTTCCTAATGGGGAAAACCACCTGCCTTTCCCTTCAGCTGCTCCCATGACAGCACCGATGTCGCTTCAACAGGTCTGGGAAGGGCCTTACTGACGAACTTACGGTGCGCATGAGTTTAACTTTCTCATCTTTCGGGACTGTAACTTGGCATGGCTTCTTCAATAAAATTCAGCGTAGTCTAGGCCCAGCATATACCCTAGTAATGACGCTGGAATACCACTTCCATTATCAGTGTCTTGACAGCACGGCAAGGCTGCCACAACAGTGGAGTGGAAAGACCGGCATAACATACTGACTAGAGTCTGTTATTTTCGTACCTCTCTCTTTTACTTCATACAGCAAAAAAGTCACGCAACCTTTATTTTAGTAAACCAAATATATCCAAAACTATGGAAATAACAGTTACCTTTTCATGCCCACCATGGAGCTTTCAAATGGAACAGAAGAAAGCATGGATTTTCTCTATAGTCCTGGGACAGCTGTTGTGCCCTCGTGATCCAGCTCAGAATCGGACCTATTGCATCTACAGACTTTAATAAAATCAGACCTGTCGCATCCAGAGTCTTTAATAAAATTCAGCATAGTCTAGGCCCAGCATATACTCTAGTAATGACATTGGAATACCACTTCCATTATTATTCAGACGTCAATGATAACAACTTAATATCATATTCCAATAATACTTCCAAATATACAAATAAGAGTAGACAAAGGGACTCACTCACTCTTACTCCTCTCTTCATCGAATACAGAAACATTCTTACTGTGAGGTTTGGTTAAAGGCCAGTTCTTTTAGACTTAAAAAAAAAAGAACCATTATCTGACTATAACTGCAGGAACATACTGAATGCTAAACATTTTGAAAATGTGCATCTCAATAGCAATAGCATCTGCTCTTTATGAAGTGGTATTTTTGTGCCAACAACGCAGAAAATGAGTACTACACTCAATTAGTGCTACTAATTTCAAGTTGATTATGGAGAGCCTCATGAAGTCCTAAATTGTCCAATGAAACCAATGCTTTAAGCTCTTTATTTTTGATTTCAAGCAGCCTGGCTTTTAAACAAAGAATTGCGACTTTGAGATGTATGCCTTAAAGGATCCATATTTTCATCTGCGAATCTAAGTGAGCTACTGAAAGCTCTTCTCTGAATTTTCAGATCTAACTGCTGAGTGCTTCCTCCTAAAACATCCCATCCCATCTCGTACTGTCGTCTAGCTCGATGCAAAACTCATTAACACCCGACATGAGGGTGCTGTCTGTGGAAAGGTTAATGGCACTGAATGGTAGAAAGCAATAGCTGATCTTGATTTCTTCTATTTTCGCTATGCTTTCTCATTTCTTTTACTATTCCCAGCACTAGTAACTCTAATCAACACTACTCATGTAGTACGGACCCAAGAAAACCCAGCAGCATTTCCTTCTTAGCAGCGAAGCAAGGTGAAATCTCACAGCTTTTTGTACGATGTCCTCTACAAGGTATAAATCAATCAGAGGGAAGAGTGACCCGCAATGGATAGACGTGTGAAGGAACTACCGTTCCAGACCACATTACACATCCTTTCAACAGGTCTTAAATAGCTTTTCTTTCTAAAATGAAGGTTCCAACCGATGGGTATAATCAGCACATGGAATACATATTTGGATGTCCAAAACATGTTTGTTGATCAAACTTTCCTCTGCTGCTGGGTAAAATGTTGAAAATTTCATTTCTCAGAGAGCTTTCCCCTGGTATTACCGTAAATCTACTGATAGCACGAGATAGTAAAGACACTATGGGGAAAGAAACAACATCTTTTACGTATCTGCTAGATCCTGTTAATTTACAAGGACAGTCATTACCAAGAAGTCATTTAAAATAAAGCAACCTACAGTATGACACTTCTCCGCAGAATTTACAGCATCACGGCTACACTCGCTCAAAAAGCCTTGATGCGTGTTGTGTCTAGAGACAACGTCCTTGGCATCACTAACATCCCTGGTATCAACAGGGGAATCAGTTCAGGAAGTTCATCCCAAGCAAAATTGCATCTGGGGATGCTCACCAACTCCAAAAGAACATGCAGTTCTTTATTTGCATTTTTGAAGACTGTAGTATTAGACTCTTGTGTCTGAAGACACTGTGAAATTCAAGCCGATGCTTACAAAACTTGGCAGGTTTACACCTCTGAAACCGGGCGCCTTCCAATGCGACAGTGTGAACTTGACCCTTGTCGTTGCTGCTACGTTCCACCCTACACCCACCAAAAGATACGCAGAAGGAGGATAACTAACATTACAAGCCAAATAACTTTTCTCGTTTTTTTCTCTTCCAATTGCTAAACACGATGAGCAATTTCCATGATGTACACACACTACTACCAGGGCAAGAGTTTGAAGCTTCAAACAAATTTCACAAGGCCACAAATCTCTATCACTAGCTACTATTGCCGGTCCAACACCAGGAGTCACTGCCAGTCAAGGCCTTGGGCTTCCCCACGGCTTCAGCAACCTGTGAATAAGATTCCCAACTTGAATTCAAGCAATTCCAGGCTCAGATACCACATGATAGCCATGGGCTTTCTGAGTGTATTTAGAATATTTGCAGGGGCTGAAATTTATGGGTAATCTCAAGCAGGCTGCAGACCCGTGATGATTCTTGTCATGCAGCCCAAGGTGGTGCATGCATATAAACGCGTAACATTTGCATCTCCATGAAATGACCAGTTATAGCTAATTGCCGTAACCGTTCACTGCAATATACAATACTCTTCATTAAAAGTCAAATCTCGATTGTGCATTTTTAACAGTTCAACAGAGTTGCCCATCACCTACATGACAGCAACCCACTCAGCAAAGCCGTTTGAACTGTAGTGTCTTTTGGAAAAAAACCCCAAACCACCTCTGCTTTTGATAAACTGGTCCAGCAGGTATCAAGACCGAGCAGTAAGCACAGTGAACTACCTGTGTGTCAGGAGTTGCAGGACTGAAGACCCCCTCCCTCCTGTCTCTAATAAGACTATTTCGTTATTACGTGTATAAACCCAACAGAAGAGGGGTGTAACCTGCGCGCTGCGCCAGCCGGGCTTTCGGTTTCCTTTCAATGCTGTGGAACCGCCAAACGACTCGGCAGCCTATCGCCCAGCGTCTCATTCATGGTATCGAAACATAAAGCTCCCTCCTGTCTGCGAGCCATCTGCCGTGCATATGGAGACCTGACATATGGTGCCTCTGAAAACGAGCGCCAGTGTCCAGACTCCATGTAATAAACATTCCCAGATGCCGAAGCCTCAGACGACACTACGAGAAATGCGAAGCAAACAAACCAAGACGCCCATTGAGGGCTCTTCACAAACCACCACAGTGAAGCAACGCACACGGAACAGCCTTAAACGAATACAGACCAGCGCAGCGATGCAATTAAAACCCAGCTTTCCTACTGTGCATACCACTTATGTTTGTCAGCGCAAGGCTAACTGCTCATCTCACGGGTGCCAGCGGAAAATCCTGACCGCTTTTTTTTTTTTTTTAGTCCTTTTTCACTACAAAATATGTCAGTTTGCTTATTGTAAATCAGCAGATAGTAAGAAATGAGATTTCTGACTCAGTGCCATGTAAACAGCAAGTCATGGATTTTTTTTTTTGTTGTTTTTTAATTAAAAAGTATAGCTTTGTTTCCTCTACTCTGTTTAATTCCTTTCTGTGTTTATAGGGTTCTTCAGCAGGGAAAAGGCCAGAGAAAACGAGATTTCATTCAGGGAATTGGCTCATTCTCACAGCGCATTTTACAGAATGGGGCAGAAAACGATTGAAACGGTTATTCCCAGAGGACAGTGCTGCAATTTTCTGGCATGCACTGATGAGCACCTCAAGAAGCTAATCCTTCGGAGGAAATAATAATTTTTTTTTCTGGTTAAGCATTAGTGGTTACTCTTTTGAGGACTATAAAATCCATCATTCAAAATGAGATTTTTTTTTCAAGCTGATTTTTCTTCTTTTAAAGCAGCGAATGCAAAATTAATACTTAATCTCTGTTGGACTAAATAACCTCATTATTTGCAGGATTTCCCACGTTCAGCAGCATGCTTCTTAACCCATGTCTATCACTTAATGCTAGCCCTTGCAAAACTACCATGCACTGGCTAAGAGGTAACCAGCTTTGCTCGCTTGCCTTTGCTTCAGCCCTGAAAACTCTCTGATTACTCACTAAGGGAGCAAGAATTAAACTACCATGCTTTATTTCCTAAAAACTCTAATTTATGTCACACAGGGTGAACTTATGACATCGATTCCCTGCAGGAGGAGGATTTAATTTACAACAAGCCAGTGAAGATGAAGTCAGGATTCTCTATATTCCTTTCTTTCAAGAAGTGAGAAAAAGGCATCCCTGCAGGATGCAGTCAGGGCTCAGAAATCATCCCCACGGACCAATCTCTTACTTCTCGCAACAATGAATCCCTAAAATCTCCTGTGTTCCAGCAAAGGGTCCCAGATCCATTGGCAGTGCTCACCCTCTGCTCTTCCAACATCAGTTCTTCCCTGTTCATAAAAGAGCTCAATCGCATGTTTAACTTCCAGTACATTTTTGCCCCAAACAGGAGACTCCCAAACACGCATTATCTCTAGTCTTCTTTCCAAAAGAAATGACACTTGTGGATCCTGCTGCTGGTCTGTCTGTGCTCCTATTCCCACTCTCCTTTTCAGCCCACGGGTTCATCTTAATGAAACTTAGAGTTGGAATCGAAGTCTCAAAGTTCTGGTATATGTTGTAAAAATTAGCAGCTGATACAGCAGAGACCCTATTAATTCCTCCATTCCTTCATTTACATGGGTGTAAGAAGCAGCACTTTTCCCCTGTTCCTGTGACTATGAACTTCAGGAAGATTCAAGCAAAGCCCATAAAGCTGCTCAGCACGGGATGCTGCCCTGCCAGGCCAGGTTTTGCAGGGATTCTCTAAGCAGCAGCATTAACTGAAGCCTTAGTGCCGAAGCTACTTGTTTTGTGTTTATGCAGCTCTTCGTACATGTCACGGGAATGACTTCTGATTTCGAAGCAAGACAAGAGCCAGGTTCAGATCTGTTTGACTTGCCATTATGACTGCTGGCAGACAAAAAACCCTAGCATACCTGCAGAAGCACTCATCTCCCTAAAACTGGGACATTTCCAAGTAATTGCATTCATTCAGAAGATATTCCAAACGATGGGCAAATACACTCCATAACTGTAAAACGCTTGAGTTTCTGTACTGAGAGACTAAGGGAGATTGGAAAAGTTAAGAAGCTAAACCAATTCTGCTCAGGTTTGCTAGGCGTGCCTCCACACTGCTCCCCTTTCCAAGAAACTTCACCATATTGCAGTGAAAGGAGATGAAGGAAAAACCTTGAATTTAAGAAGAAAAAACAAACAAACAAAACCCCAAAAAAACAACAATTAAAAAACCCAAGCTGCATTTTAATCATGAAATACACTGAAAATGCTCTGCATACTGGTACTTGCCACGAACAGCCGTGACCATTCAGGGTCTCCTCGAACTTAGGCAAATGCAGAGCCACCACCCCACTCCTGACATTTGGTGAAGAAGGGTCACGGGCACATTGCAACCCTGGGCAAAAACACCGCAGGCGCACACGCTCGCCTGCCTCGCCGAACAATTGCTGAACCCATCTGTGTGGCGGGGAGGGTTTCTAGGCCTCCTGAACCCACCTTCGCACACTCAAAGAACAGTCCTCCTCCTGCTTCTCCCGACAATCGCGTGAGCCAGCGGCGGGTGCATCCCATCCCTTCCCACCCTGTTCCTGAAGGGCCTCCGTCTCCCACATCGTGAGATCCGGGACCACTACGCAGCAAAGCACTTTCTCTCTTCTAATGAAACAGCAGATCAGAAAAGATTATCGCAACGTTGCCTGTCAGCCTCTTTTACTAAAAATGGAAAAAACACTGGACACTTCTTGGGAGCGTTAGTCACTGCTGAGGGGGAAGGGGAAAAAAAAAAAAAAAAAGCCATTTCCTCACTGATAACCTACACTCAAACCCTGATGTGATTATAGGTCTGCTGCTCCCTATTGCCCTCGAAAAATGGACACATCTGTGCTTTCTGGTATAAATTCTTTCCCTTACGCATTGGTAGGAGGATACTCAAATTCAGGAAAAATGAACCAGTTTCATATTTCTGAATATAGTTCCAGAAATTCTGAAAAGTCTGAAATTCATAAAGCTGAATTTGTTTTGTGGTTTCTACAAAAAATTCTTAATTCATTGCTGTTAAATTCATGTACAAATACTGGTACAAACAACGTAACTTCTCCAGCCAAATGACAGGAAAAAAAAAAAAAAAAAGAAAAGGCAAATTCTTAATTGAAAAAAAACCCTAATGATTTAAAACCAGATTAAATGCTTTTAAACAACTTTGTGGGTTGTGGTTTTTTGTTAGACATCCATGCGTGCATATTACAAACAACCCCAAAATAACAGCCCTTTCAAAGTAACCTTATTTAAAGTTCTACCAGTTTAAGCTAAATCAGCCATGTGTCCTAGCTATTAAAACCATCACTTTAATCAAGATGCAGGAAATACAGTATACAAATACACTCCTAATAGTTTTGGCTCCAGCCTTGCAAACATTTGTGCGTGTTTATGAATTTGTATGTACAGATAGTCCACTTAGTTCAAGCCATCATCCTGTGCAGGAGTCAGGAACTGCTCCACCACACTGAAAAAGATCACTGAAGGACATCTTTGGGTCACCCAAGGTTGTGGAAGAGCATCTTTGTGAACTGTGTAACACGCAGGAATCACGATCAAACACTGCAGACTCCAAGTCCGTACACACCTCTTAGCAAGGGAGATTCATCTGTGGTGTGAGTGAATCTCTGCAAGCTGAATTTGGCTGCAAGAAATACACGGAGTTTAGCTGCTTATCTTAGATCGTCCAGACTTTCACGGCCTGGAAAGACACAAAGCGGTTTTGCAAGATCAGATTTTTCAAATGAAAATTCCAGTACTGGTTGTGTTTCAACCTGGCTGGAAATCCCTCCAGCACAGATTCTTTTACACTGTTTTAATAGTTTGAGTTTCAGCTGAAGTCTGGAATTTTAAGAGCATATGCAGACTTTTTAAAATTCGGCTTTAAGATCATAAAGGGCTTGGATTTGGGTGTGATTTGAGTGGTGACAAACACCATTCAAAACTCAACTATTTCCCAGTACTTCTTCCTGTCGCTTAGCTTCCAAGCTATGCTTTGGGACTGAAGCATTTATCTTAACACTGTAATGCCATTTCCCACCGTAAATACTTTCAACAAGCTGCAAATATGTCAGACCCCAAGACCTATCAGCAGCACGACGATCCTTTGAAGGCAGGTCCGATAAAAATTGACAGTCCTCAGTGTAAAACCTCTTTAAGTATCCTTAACAGTGAATATTTTCTTCCCAGAAAATAGGATTCTAATGGGTCAGAAGAAATTATTTGGAAATTAAATGCTGTCACATTAAAATATTTAATTCCAGTAACATACTCACTGTACATCCTCTGCAGGTTACAGGCTGGTCAAACCGAAAGCCCTCACCTCCTTACCTTTCACTTAGATACAGAGGTTCTTGTGAAGTGATTTCTAGTCGACAGAAATAGTACTGTATGTAAACCGGTGCGAGCAACGTGACGAACCGAGGGAGCTGTGCCCATACAGCTTACAAGCTCTTTTTGGTACTAGGCTCTTTTGTTCTGTAGGTAGGAAGTTCACTGTGAAATGGGCTCGGCTGCTTTCCGGCATTCCGTGTAGGAATAACATTAAGGATTTGGGGATTTTGATGGCCACCCATGTAAATAAAGCATTCTTGCACAGGACATGGCTGCTAACAAGTTTGTACTTTTAAAACCTAAGCAGGCAACAATTAAGAACAAAGGAAGATTTTCTGTCACTAACCAGAGAGGAGCAGGAGAGAAAAAGGCATCTGGGACAGGATTAAAGCGGCTGGGGGAAACGGTGAGTAAGCCTGCGTTACAAAACGAAAGCGCCGCTGAGGCGCAATCTAGCTTACCCAAGGCAGCCTGGCAGGTACAGAGAGGCACAAAGTAAGAGAGCACGGGGGCTTCGGTACTCGAAAGCAACCCTGATCAAAGAGAATATCAATTACAGTTTGCCCACATTACAAAATCTTCATGGCAAAGACTGTTTATGTCACTGAATATATTGTCCAGACTAAAATACTAATTACGAAAGAAATTAACGACCTTTGAAAGAAGAATCTGTAAGTTATTGGCTGGGCTAGAAGAGGTTCTTTAGTAACAATAAATGCTTGGCAGAAGACAGCAATGCACCATTCCGGAGATCAAAATTTACCTGTTAGCACTCACATTTGGGACAAACAGCCATTACCACTATATTTGAAATGTACTGCTTCAAAGACACGGCTGTTGCTTTCTTTTTGAGACGTTCTGTCCTGCACTTCGAGTTTAGCATCTGCAACTGTCCCCAAAACGCTCGATCCTTACTTAGAATCCCTGTCGAGTGTAAAAGGTTTTCAAAAGCTCCGATTTCAAGATGTTGCAATGAGCACTGCGCTGGAAGCTAAGGGCTACAACTCATTTTCTAAAACCCGAATCTTACTTAGCTGTCCTACATTAAGTCCATTTGAAAACCCCGGAACCAACCGCAGAGGCTTAAAGCTCTTGAAAATGCCACTCCGTAATGCCAGCTTGGCAAAACTGTGGAGAGATTCTCTGAATTCAGGTCTTTCCCCAAGCCTTATTAGAAACATGGGACACTGGGAAGTGTAATTGATTCCCGTACTGATTTTGGTTTTCCTTTATTTTTCACGGTATTTTAAGACAACAGGGACAAAGGAATATTAGAATTTTTACCAAGAAATATTTTTAGCTCACTGAATTCTAGAGGAAAGATATTTAAGGCCTAAAACTCTTAATTATACACTCCCTATATGCAAAATTAGGTAAAGATAATTACGAAAAATAACAGCTCTTGCCTCAGCAAAACCGTGTCAGTGAAAAGTATGTCCACAAAAAAGCTTAAGAAGAGAAACTCGGAAACAATTGGCCTTGCTTTTAGGATTACCAAGTTAACTCCGTGGACAAACCAACAGACACAAAAGATTTGTTTTATGCTCAGATGCCCAGAGCACTGACAGCACCAGAACTGACTCACCTTCCGACAACTCAACAGCGCAGTTTAGCCCACGTTTTAGGCCTAACGAGCACCACTCAGAGACACTGTTACCATCTGAGCAATTCTGTTTGTACACTTCCCCTCTAAGAAAATATTTGACTTACTGGAATTGAAAACACTGAAACTTCCATGGGAAGGTGGGAGATTTTAAAAAATGCATACATTTCAGTGTATAAATGCAAAGAAGGGAATTTCAAACTCTTGCACGTTTCTGAAGGCACTTTTCACTGGTACTTCCGTGTCGCTTGATGTTACAATGCGAGAGCGCAACAGCCTCGGATCTTTATAAGCAGCAATAAATTCACGCATAGAGAACATTCATTTCTTGATTTGGTGATGGACCATACGGTTTCTTACTTGGCAAATTTTCTTTCTTCTCTGCCTATGCTTACCAGCATGCCTCAAAAACCTAGCGTGCCTGCCTTTTGCTTAAGCAAAGTCCAGCAGACTACATTCAAATGTAGCCGAAGCCTTCTGCAACATTTCCCCCTCCCTCGGGCAGTGCCTGCCACTTGCGGGGACAAGATTTAAAAAAAAATGATTACAGATAACACTGTACTGCAAAGGACTGTGAAATTAAACCATCTCCGAAACGGATACCATTGAGAAAGTACTTTCAGCGGGCTTCCTTCCCCTGTTTATTTCCCTCAGCTATTCACGACTGCGAGCTTCAGGAATGACTTCAACACCGAGCGTTAGAGTCGTGAAACCGTCATACTGCCGTAGGAGCGCCGTTGATTTGACATGGCAATGCTTATACTTCTCTGGAATACTCAGCCTCCCGCAAGGACTTCTCATTATGGTCACAAACTTCAGAGGTGACCCAGTGTTAAGACATCTGCATTATTTTTCTTTTATAATTCCAGCCGTCCAAAAGCAACCACATGGCCAGTCTCGTATGTTGAATAATTTGTCAGTTTTGACCAGCCCACGAACATGTACACCTAAGCTCTTCAGCGCATGCTTATACACAAACAGAATCCCAGACTGTGTTTTTTTTTTTCCACAATTCATGAAAAAGAGGACAAAATTAAAATACAGTATTTTTTGACTCGGACTCCTCAAAAATCCAGCAGCAACCAACGATGTCCTGCAATGAAGAATCTGAGTATTCTCTTTGCTGCAAAAATGTGAATTAGTAGTCCTTACTGACCAGGCAAAACAGTGCGTTTCAGCACAACAGCTAATTTCTACTGTACCTTCGGAAAAAATTGTTTCAGTTCTACAGAGTTACTGGCCAGCTCCTTTTGTCTCTGACCCAGAAGGCACAATTCCACGATGTGGCAGCTACCAGAAAAAACTGCAGAAGCAATAAATCAATCCATCAGGATTCCAGGAAAACACATTCTACTCAGTAAACAGCACCTTTTGCAAGCCTTCTTTTAAATTCTGAAGTTCTACTCTTGGAAGATACATCGCACACACAAGTTATGCGTGCGTGTACCAGGAGAAGCGTTCAGAGGAACTTGCCAAATTGTGCTAGAAAATCCAGCTGACATAATTACTGAGCAAAGCTGTCTTTAAACCATCTATGCAGCATACTGCAGAGAAGACATCCAGTGTCTTCTCTGTGCGTAATCCCTCCCCACCTGCTTCTCAGCTATCAGGGACTCTGCATATTTGGCAATATAGGAAAGAATGACCAGGAGCTACCACAGGCCTCCTTTGCAGGCATCTTGGCAACGACAGCAAAACTCCAGGCCCTCGAGGTGTGTTCCCTTCTTACAATCTGAGGACCACTATTAACCTGTAGAGCATGAGAAGATGGATTGCATAGCAATTACAGAACCTGATTTAAAAAAAAAAAAAATCTATTCCTGTATACGCGAGCACCAAACAAAGTAGCAAAAAAAAGTAGTAAGCTACTATTTTAAATTGATATTGTGGGATATCAAATAATTTTTCCAGACTTTGTCCTACTGTCATTTAAAACTTCATATCAGCCAAGTTTTAAATGTTTTGTTTGGAACTGCAAGGCCCTGACAAAAGTTGAGACTGCTTGGGATCAAGGGGGAGAAGGGAAACAAGTTTCATGCTCATACAAAGGACTATCAAAGAGATGTTGTTAAGTCTTCCCTAAACATGCCATTAGGCTAGATTTTTTAATGTTTAAAATAATACTATGCCATTAGCATGTATTGTTTGGCAATACAGACTTTAGCTAGGCTGGGTATCATGCAAAGAGCTAATGACTGAAAAAACTGCTAAAGGCTTGACACAACCCCACAGCTTTTCTCTGGTCAGGACCGCCGCAGAGATTTTAAGTGATCCATCCCCTGCGCTTCAGAGAAGATCGGACCCAAGCTTCTCAACTCACGAGGGGAGGCCTTCACTCCCACGTGATTTCACAGCTACATGTAACAAAATGACCAGCATTAACGTGACTGACTAGTAAAGAGTTGTCTCTGTTAAGCAACGGGGCCCTTGAGACCAACCGGTTAGTCGGTCCGTCCACACAGAAGCAAGCGCTCGGCTAGCGCTGCAGGCGCAACTTCCCACAGGAATACAGGTATTGCTTGCTCATGGCAGCGAAAGGAGGCCCACAGACATCTTACGTGGTGCCTGGCAGCTGCTAGAAAGAACACAAATATCAACTCTTGCTGATGCAAATGGTTAGAGAACACAGAAGGAAATGTAAATAAACCATCCTTGAAAAGCTATCCTAAACGCAGCAAAAAAAAAAAAAAATCTTTTTTTTTTTAATGCACAAACTGATGCCAGTCCACAAGAGTTCCCCTTTCAGCAGTTGCCAGGATAAATTTCCCCTTTGGGCAGACGGTCTGAAACCTGAGCCCATCGTGAATGAGAATGCACAGCTTTACTTGAGCGGACATTGAAAAAAAAAAACCAACAAAAAACCAAAACCAAACCCAGAACTCTGTCCAGGGAAATTAATCATTCTCAGCACCTTTGCAGATACAGTCTATCCCTTTAGCACTGACCTACATACTGCACAGACTTTGTTTCAAAACAATCTGACATTTAAATCAAAACTGCCGGACTTCCCGCTCCCTCCCTTTGTTCCCAGCACATGAAGGACCGATTGACCGGCTGCCCTTAGAATAATGCCACTTAATGGTGCTCCAGGCCACTCATAGTCTCCTCTGGATTTTTTTGCACTGTGCTTTAGGATTGTCCTGAACTGGAGACTGTAGCTAACATCCAGTGTGAAGTTTCAGCTACACACCGACCCTCTCTCAAAGCGCATCGGGAAGGTGGCGGGCAACGCTTTTTTTTCCTTGACAGGGAATATTTTAAAACAAAGCACTTAGAGTATGCGCTATCATTTTGGAATTCAGAGTCAGACTTCTCGGACCATGATTTTCCAAACAGCTTACGGAAAATGAGTTACTGCCGCTACACAACGGGTACACTATGCCACTCCTCGGGTCGCATCCCAAGTCGGAAAAGAACGATGGGCTGGACCGAGCTACGCTCACTGCTTTACAGCATCACCACCTAAACCCTTCAGCGAAGCGCTCCTCCTCCTCCAAGCTGGCACTGCAAGCACTGCTCCTTTCCTCTCGCAGGCTTGGTCCTCGCCCTCTGCAGAAGCACAGGCGCGAGGGTTCTGCAGACACGCTCGGCTTCAGAAACGGGTCCTGCACTTCTATCTCCGCAGCACTGCTCCTGGGCTGAGCTCACGCTGGCAGATGAAGCGCCGCGTCTCCATGAGGCTCAGGATGAGGCATTGCCAACCAGAGCTGAAATTCGAGCTCTGCATGCATCAGCAATGAAGCCAACCCTGATAAACCCCGGCATTCTTGAAATGCTCCTGCACAGCAGACACGGCCATAACCGCAACCCTTGCGTATTTGGAAAGTGTAAGCCCAGACACGCTTTTTATTGTCCGGGTTCTTCCTTACCTTTTAGCCAAATCTCACGTTGCCTATATATTCAAAAGCTATTGAGACTTTTAGGTGTTTAATGAGAAAGTAGTGTTGGAACCTCAAATACTTTCTTGACTTCTGGGCAAGCAGGATCAGTCTGCTAGCCATTAAATTTAAAAAAAAAAAAGAAAAAAAGCTGCCATCACCGTTTTTCTTTTCAGAGACTGAACCCCAAATCATGTATGAGGTACAACTGTTACTAAAAGACAGTTAGTTCCAAGACAGGCTTTATAACAAGCTGTGTCACACATTTTTTGAAAGCCCAGTTCCTACTAGTTTCAATGTAATTTATGTTAGGGACACTAGTATTACAAAAAAAAAAATCTAAAACAATTGAACACAAAAAAACACAGACACAAATGGAAATTTATGCAACACTAAAAAACACTAGAAAAGTATTGCAACGTATATTGTACTTTGCAAAACATTCATTAAGCAAAATACTTTAATGAACAGCCAAAAAAGTCAACCACAAAATCTTCCTGAATATCAGATGAATGTAGCACTGCCCAAGCCGAATTCTGACCAACAGAAACAGAGAATCACTGGGGTTGGAAGGGGCCGGTGGAGCCGATCCACTCCAACCCCGCTGCTCAAAGCAAGGTCAACCAGAGCATGTTACTCAGGACCGCGTCCAGTCAGGTTTTGAATTATCTCTGAACAGCAGACACTCTGCAAGCTCTTTAAGCAACCTGTTGTGAGAGTGCTCAGCCACACTCACAGTATTTTTTTTCTTATATTCAAACATAATCTCTTATATTTCCATTTGTGCCTATTGCCCCTAGTCCTGTCTCTGGGTACCACTAAGAAGAGCTCCATCTTCTTTACTTCCCCCACAGGTATTTATATACGATGATAGGATCCTCCTGAGCCTTCTCTTCTCCAGGCTGAATAGTCCCAGGTCTCTCAGCCTCTCCTCAAACGAAAGACGCTCCAGTCCATCATCTTTGTGGGCGGAATCTTTCCCAAATGCCCACGTCACTCTTGTACTGGAGAGCCCAGGTCAGGAGACAACACCCAAGCGTGTCTCACCAGGACCAAGGAGATGGGAAGGATCCCCTCCCACAACCTGCTGGTGATGCTTCTCCTAATACAGCCCAGGATACTGCCGCCCTTCTTTGCTGCGAACGTGCATTACCGGCTCACGTTCAGCTCATGGTTCTCTAGGACCTCCATGCTGTGAATCATCACGGAGCTCAAGGAACGTTACGAAGCAGGCTCTAATCAAATGCCTTCCGTTTGTTATCGCATGCAATTTATCAGTGTGAATTTGAATTGGCCCAATTTTTAGGGGCACCATGTCTGTATTTCAACTGGGGAAACACCACCAAAAGCCTGAAACCTTCAGGGTAACTTCCAAAGTGGAATCTCAAAAACAGAGATCTAAAAAAAAAGTTGCTGCTCCTAAAAATCTTGTGATTACTTATGATTTCATTGTAGTAGCCCAGCAGGCAGAGTCATCACAGGAGCAAAACAAGCTTCGCAGAGAGGAAGCAAGACAGCAAATCGAGCAGAGTATCCACCATCTTTTTCAAAATAATTTTAGATACGTTAAAATAATAACCACAGAGTGCATGTTAAGTAAAAAGAGGTCAATTTGGTTACATTTTCACGAGAGAAAAACCACGCAAATACAATAAAAGTGCTAAGTCTAGTTCTCTGGAATTAACTGCAACTTGTGTAGCTTGTGGCTTTAGGTCCCCATTGCAAGCATATTATTCAAGTGCTGTAACTGTATAGAAATCAGATCAATACGCTGGACTCTATCAGTTGTGAACATATCATGGTAGCGTGCATATAGTCCTGGTTTTTGGTTTGCTAGAATCATGTTATTCCAGCGAAAGTGGCCTTAAATACCTCCAATAACCTATCCTTAAGCACCTATCTGGTCCCTGTGGAGGTATACTGCAGTGGGCACTTCACCCACACTCAGACAGACTCCTCTACCTCCTTCTGCTTACAGCTTCACGTTTGTGCCCGAGACGGGAAGAGAGAATGAGCCCGTAGCCACGTACCACTCACCACCCAGACGTTTTCCCTCTGTTACTTGCAGAGTAGCCACTGTACAGATCAGTCTCCTCCTCCAGGTGTTTGGGGGGTTCTGGGAACAAAGCCATCCACATTTGCCACCTGCACGGATGGGCTAAGGAAGGAGTACCCCATGCCTGCCTTCCCTGCCTCCCCGCCCGCGGCACTGTCCCTCAGGCTGTCTTAATTCACCTGACTAGAAGCTACTGCTGCGAACTTCAAACGAGGGCCCTTACCAGACGGGCCGGCGGTGCCTGTAAGGAGAATGCACTCACCCTAGTGCGAGCTGATGCTCAGCTGGCGGGCTCAAGCTAATGTTCAAAGCAATGGTGCCACCCCCACCTGCTTTCATGGAGCTTCTTTCAGAAAAGGGATTTCTCGGAGAAGAACTTCACCGTGCAACGCAGAACTGCTGCAAAAACAAACAAATTTTCCAGCTGAGCCAGAGCAAGCATGATTCAGGAAATTTTTTCTGATGAATAAATAGAAGATAATGGACATAGGCCAAGGTTAATTAAGTTATCAGAAAGGCCACTATTGATTTCAAAGAATGACAACTATAAGTTTTGTTGGTGTTTTTTTTTTTGTTTGTTTGCTTTTTGTTTGTTAAGTTTTTCAAACTAACATATACAAGTTACTAATTTAACTAGCAAGCACCATGCCTTGGGCATTTTTGAACAGTAGCAGTGAGACACAGCACCACTCTCAGTAATCTGTCCTCCAAACCAACAAGTAACAGTACTTATAGCTATAGTTATACCCACAGATAGGGACGATTTATCACAACATATGCACATTTTTTTTCTAGGGGTGTCTTATGAACAATGAGAGAGTAAAACTTTATACATTTACATTTTCCAATATGCCCACATGCAATATGAAGCAAACGTCATCCTAGCAACAAGAAAAGCACAGAGTCAGTGGCGAGAAAGACACAGTCCTGGTAAATCACTTCTTTCTCCTTTCAAACAGTTAACTGCAAAATACATAAAACTGAAGCACATAAAAATGGCATGTAGCAAACTGTAAAACATAATGGAAGTTTAACTGTTAAGTGAATAATAGCTGTAGCCAATGTGGCTATGATTTCATGCTTTTCCACTGTAAAAAAAAAAAAAAAAAAAAAAAAGGAG
>VZTL01009958.1:91741-123685 GCA_013400535.1 Scopus umbretta
AAAAAAGGAATAATAAGAATCGCAGAGTGCCCCCGCTTTTTTTTTCCAGCAGTTCAGATGTCTGGACCGACTGCACATTCTAACACTTTTGAAAGAAGATTCTACCTCATGTAATAGCTAAAGGAATGTTCCGCTGTCATTGCTGGGGAGGACGCAGATGGCTGTAAATGCATTTAAAAAGAGCTTGAAAAACCTAGCTCTCTATGGTTTTTCATGAAGTCACCTAAAAATGTCCTGTATTCTGGGCATGTTTTAATCTCCAGGCAACACCGTTCTGTTCTAAGCTACTTATCGCAAAAACGCCCCAGCAGCAAAAGAGACCAAATATTGCAGGGATTAACACGAACCATTATAAAACAGTTAAAATTCTCCTTGCTAAAAACTCAGCTTCTCGTTGTCCTGAGCCATGGCTTGGTCAGCAACATAAACTAGCAGGCTAAAAGTGCTTCCCGAACATGACATTACGATTCACAGCACTGTGTAAACAACTCGGCAGAGCATCCAGCAACTTCTCACAAACGCACGGAAGGCAGATTCTTCGGTATTTCAACTCACACCACGCTGCTCACGCAGCCAAATTGCAGGGAACCGAGTCCAAAGCCAGACTCAACCCACACGGTTTTAAGTTTGCCCATCGCCAAAACATGTAAACGTAACGGGATAGAAACGCTGCCCTCACCCATCTGACATTAGATGTTGCTGGCCTGTCTAGCACAGCTGATGAGTAAACCTGAAGAAAATACGTGTGCAAATAGGACAGAAAAAAGGAAGAAGTAGCTCTTTCCTCTGAAGCGCTGAATCAATGCCTGAGCACGCACACTGCTGCTGAAGCCGCTGTACCTTTTGACAGAAGACGCAACAATGCCTAGCAAAAATTACTAAAGGGGCCGTGTTTGTTTTCAGAAGCCTAAAGCTGGTCCTTGCTTGCTTGCCCTGCCAGGCTCACTTTGAGACTTGTTAGTTTTCTGTGGTGGCAAGAAGTTCACAGGCAGCACACTGCCCACAAGGCACAAACCAAAACCCTGGTTTTCGCTCATGCGTTGCCGTATTCTGGCTGTACTTCATCACTATGCTCCATGGGATCCATCTCGGAAGTGGCTGCAATCAGAACACTCAAAGTAACGTAAAGACTCCCCTTTCAACATGTAGTTTGTTGCAAATTAGAGAATTGTTACAATTGGTCTTTCTTTTTCTAGTAAGGAAGCGAGGAAGAATCTTGGGTTTGTGTTTTTCAGCTTTTCCGAAATATGCTTACAGCTGGTTAATCAAAGTTGCTCCAGCTGTCTCTCTCAATTATTTTTAAATGACTTTTTATTGAAACATACTTCTCATTAATAGTAAAACATAAATGGATCTGAATAAAATATGCAAAAGAATCAGGCTAAAAATCTGAAAATGTGTTGCTTCAAGCGTGAAATACCAGAATTTTTGTCGTATTCTGTTGCCTCTAAATGCAAACATCTCTGTAAATTATCTGTTAGTACAGCAGTCCTAACAGATCAACTCATTTTATCATTATTAGAAATGCACAATGTGACCAGAAACCTTTTCCGACAAACCTATGTAGCCTACGAGGAATGAAAGCAAGATGTCGCTAATGGGATTTAACAAAGCTCTGTAAAAATTATAAAACCTTGACAAAGCAAATGATGACTAAGATTGTGCCAGGTTTGAACACCATTCTACAGAACCTTATCCTAAGGATCTAATTTCCTCCTAAACTTGCTCCAGCGATGACCATAGGCACAAAAGGTTATCAATTTCTCTGAATGCTAAAAGCCTTCTCAAATGAGAATCCATAAGGAAGTATGGTATAAACTCAGGTAATGCCATTTTTTAGGGAGGATGATACTGTAAACTTACCTTACCAACTCCTTTATCGAGGACCAAGAAAATGAGATGGCTATCAAGGCAGCTTCACAGGCAGTTACAGGAGCAAGAGCATCCACTAACAGCCGCCATTTCATACCTGAGCATGTGGCCCCGAGAAGCTTATTCCCTATTCCATCATCACCATTACTTTCCTTTCAGCAACTGCTTTTGGCAAGACACTCCCAATAGCCTGTCTTACAGATGGTGGAAGCTGCAATGGTTTCAGTGAGATAAACGAGGTCTTTTTCTCGTGTGCAGGGACGCTGTACCCCACTGCAGCAGCTATCGCTACAAGCCACATACCCTTCAGATCCTTTCACTTAGTCTCAACAGCCCATTAGACAGTGGCAGCTGGGTCTTAACGAAGCGCTGCCTTCAAAGAACAGGACGCAAGAAGTCTGCAGTTTCCATCCTGCTGGGATACCGCGCTGCCAGCATCCCACTAGCAGGAGCTTCTTTCTCCCGCTCTGCTTCAAATGCTACTCTCTTCACAGAGGGCTCTGGTCAATTTAAATCCAACCACAAAGCTTATGTGATAAAAACACAACAGTTTCAACGAGATATGAAAAAGGAACAAGGCTAGCCTACCTACCCCACACACTCATCTACCACGAGATCACCTGTCGCTGGTCTCTGGCATGAGCACACCAAAAGGCTCAAACTCCTCTCTGGGATTCTTTCCTCACTATCGTGCTCTATGAACAAGTAACGTCTAATCTGATGATCTTGTGCAACAAGGAGAAACCTCCAAAGGACAGCTCAAAGGACATCCAGTCTACTACAAGCATCGGAAAAAGCTTTTCAACTTCCCACAAAAGACAAACAGAAAAAGGCCAAAAGCTCTAACTGTCATGTTCCATAGAAAAAAGCTTTAAAGATGGTTACTACCTGCTTTGTAGCTCACTGAAAAATGCTATCACAACAGTCCAGAAAAGAATATCAATATCTCCAGCCCTGTGGAATTTTTCAAATCTTTTGGCCACGCCTTTGCTTATTCAACTCCATACAGTTGACCAAATAGGACATGTGATGGTGAAGTTTCAGAGAGCACCTTTATAAAATATTCTGAGGCCGTGAGGAGGTATCAGGTCTGAGAGCAACAGCAGCACACAGAGAGAAGGGTAGACAACATGTTTGTCCATATTTGATCTGCCATTCAAGCTCCTGGTTCTGCTGGACCAACAGGAAGAACGTTCAAGAAAAGCAGGATTGCTGACAGCTCACATGTTGCAGTATTTTTGATAAAAAGGGCCTTTTAGAGAGTAACTGGGGATGTGGTTTTAGGAAAGACAAGCAACATGTTTGTAGATGCTGGAAGCTAACATGTCTCTCCGTAACATGGTTCTCCGTACTCAGAAGCAAGCCTCCTTCCGGTTCCCCAGTCCAAATAAAATACAAATAAAGAGACTTCTGTGTAGATACCTCTCCCAAGCGTAGCATAAACCCCAAAGACTTCTGTTACAGGGAGAGGAGA
Organism: Scopus umbretta; assembly: GCA_013400535.1. Classification (NCBI taxonomy): domain Eukaryota; kingdom Metazoa; phylum Chordata; class Aves; order Pelecaniformes; family Scopidae; genus Scopus; species Scopus umbretta. The sequence goes on from VZTL01009958.1 coordinate 95,088, forward strand.
TGGAGACTATACTAAGCATATGCCTCTCACTCCAGCAAAGGCAGTAATAACGCCATTACGGGTCAAAGCTTCCTGCCGGTGTAGAGTTTGCTACGCTGACTGCGGCGCAACTCTGTCTGCCAACATCCATCTGTTGGCTGCTTTGGAGTTGGATGCACAAAGAGTCGCTTCTGTAGTCCTCCGACAAAACTCCCACCACCTTTGCTGGGAAATTTGCTTCGTGTGAGGAACGTGAATATGCAAAGTCTCCAAATGTCTCTCTGTGGCTTTATGGGAAATTATTAATTCACTTTGTGAATAACCACGCTGAATTTCGAAAGTAGCAGAGAAACAAAATAGTTGTATAAACTTGTAAAGAAACTCCATTACCCCCTTAAGGATATAACACGAGTGCGATTGTTAAAAAGTGACCCATCTCATCTCCCTTCGGTCTGGAAACAGTTGTGAAGATCCTCACCAGCTCCCAGCTCTGTTCTAGCTTCATCACTGATCACAAATAAAAGACGCTCTTTGACCTGGTGCGTGTGGACAGACCACAGACATACTAACAGAACTGGAATTAGCTCTGCCCTGATTTTCCTCCCATTTCCAGCAGCAAGATCAGGCTCTGTACCATTTGGCAACGGGTGCTTCTGAGCACTGTGCATGAAAGCATGGTGCCACCTGGGCTGGCCCAGTTTTAACTGTGTTATGAAAATATCATTATCATATTTTCCAGCTTTACTGTAGCTGATTCTAAGAGCAGCTGAGTTTCCACATAAAACAAACGGTACTTTTTCTTTGTATACTGCCAGCCCTTGCAAACTGTACAACTGCGAGCCTGAGTGTTTGAGTGATAGAGAGTCATTCATCTAGATCTGAGAAGGAGAAAGGCATAATTTACCGTAAACCTTTTAATGCGTTCCCTCACGTTGGTGTCAGTCTCAGGATAAACAGAGGCATCAATCTGCCTAAATATACAAGCAGTTTGCATGAAAGAAGCTTGCGTATTTTATAGCTGAAGGCTGACAAGGAAATTACTCTTCATAAAATGATGAGAGGCATTTTTCCTGTATACCTGAAAGAAATCAATACGAAGGATTAAAGACCAGCTCCATAGTACCTACTATCAGTATGTGCCCATCCTACATGGGCACAGATCAAAAATAAGATCCACTGTATAATTTTTGTCAGCGTGTCTCTTCAACTGCCTTGCAGAACTTACTCCATATGCCAAAGTCAAGCAAACATGCTGAGAAATACCAGCAAAAGGAATGGAAATACGGCCTCAAAAAAGAAAGGGAACAAAGCTTCCTATCAGACCCTCATGGGAGAATTAAATCTTTAAAAAAAACCCAACAACAAAAACACCAAAAAACCCACCAAACAAACCACAAAAGACAAATAAAACCCAAACACTCTCCCCTATCTCCCGCCCTGGCCGTATCTGTAACGAAGCATTACGCAATCCAAAAAGGTTGCCTCGAGTTTTCATGAGGGCAAACTTCCAATCGTGCAAGTAACATAAAATAAATAACAACCCCAAAGTCATTGGATCCGATATTCACTTAACAGTGACCTGAACTGCTAAATACTGCTACTCAGAGGCAGCATAACTTGGCTTTGTAAACAAGAGATACGTTCCCCGAACATCAAGCTCGGGCACAGACGCTCCAGCCTGTCAGGTGGGATGACACGCGCCCCGAGTTTGAAGAAAGCGCACTGAAAGCGTGCCTCTGCTCGCTGCCAACGAAGAATGTCTTATTCCTTTACAGCTGACTCTGCTGTCTAAAGGTCACATTCCCAACAAACCTTGAACTTCTGGTTGACTCGACTTTTTGGAGGTTACTAAGTTCAGGAAGCTTAGGTTTTTATTTTAAACAGAGCTTAAACCAGCCATACATCCTATTAAAGAGAGCGGGAGATTGCTGATGTAGGGTGAGATAGAACAGCAGTTTTCATCATGTTTAATTGCCGACAAACATCTTGCACTTCTCAAACAGAGAGGGGAGGTCATCCTCTGACTCCCCCGTCTTTGCTTTCAGCAGATTTCTGGTTGCTCTCCCCAGGCGCTGTGCGGTCTCACTTGCCTGCTGTGTTCCAGCCCCAGCCACGGCACTGCAGAAGCGGGCGCCGAGCGTGGGCAGCCCAGGTGGAAGCAACCCCGGACACATCGCAATTGCTCCGCCAAAGAGGGCGGGATCCGGTATATACCGCCAGGAGCCTAAGTTGGGATCTTTCAGGGTGAAAGCTGCTACGCAAATGCACGCTACTGTGGCCAGCATTTAATTTCAAATGGAACATATTTTTCTAAGAAATAACTGAATCACTGGGGAATGCTGGAATTAAGTCAGAACATGAGATTCCTGGAATGTTTACCAATCCTAGTAGCGATCCGAGTGAGGGCCAGGTTTGGCATATAAAACGATTGTTTTTCAGTCCGATAATAGCACCGCAGTGAAAATGAAAATTGGTCCATCAAGTCAAAATCTGGTAATGGTTACCTCGGCCCTGGTAGAACACAGACTTCTTCACGGTCTGTGAATGCAACGCATGCTGGAAAAAGGCAAATAAATCTACATTTTATCCCATCTCCAGTTCTGATGCAGAAAAGGAAAGGCCTCCCATGTTGTTCTTACTTGGAAAGATAGAAGGGAAGGCAAAGGAATGAAAAAAATAGGTACAAAAAATACTGGGCCCCACTTTGGGTTTAACGGGTTTAGAAATTGAGTATTTTGCAGGGACGGAAAGCATTCGGCTAGGTTACCCAGCGCTTAAGTTTATGTCATTTCACTGGCATCATACTGGCAACGACGGAAGCAGCCATGCAGTTTGTTACCAGTGTGTGGCAGAGTGGGCGAAATACTGCAAGGAAAAGGTGCTCATCGCTTCCCATCTGCGTGGCTGCATGCAGTATTAGAGACACCTCTGCACAGCCACGGTACAAACTCACAACAGATTTTACAGTTCCTGTTGAACATCAACAAGCAGAGAAAGAAAAGAATACAATACGGACTTGGGGCCTGATGGAAATCCTGCTACAGTTTGGATCAGACTTCTGGGACTGAGTTTGCAATATGTGAAAGTGACCTATAGAAAATGAAGAGTAGGTGTGAGAATGGTAGCTGGTTGTTGCTATCAGAAAGCCAGCCAAGGCCTGTCAGAAGAGTTTGTCAACATTCACGGCACTTCAAGTCAGGTCTATTTGCAACTATTTACAAGAGAGAAATAAACGCCTGATTCACAATCAGATACATAAGATTTACAGACACAAGTCTGGAGGGATTACTGCCCTCTATGAAGACATCCTAAGAAGTTATTGCCCGCAGGTGAGGCGTGATAACTGCCAATATGGACAGTCTCATTTCATTACAAACATCAACTTAAAACCAAAAAAAAACCCCAAACAAACCTAAAAGTAAACTAAAAACCATCCTCATGGTTTAAGTCTCTTATCTAGAGTGCGGTTTAAGCAAACACATTCTACTTTGCGCTTACCATGAGCTAGGAGGGCGCACGCTGCGAGTTCTGGCATTTCATTTGTCTCAACCACTCCTCGGTCTGTTTTAACATGAGTATTCCCCACCAGTCTCCTGTAGTCAGCCACCTTGCCTTGGAAAGAAATGTCATGGTAAAACATGCCACAGAATGCAGTTCCTTTCCAAGTATGTTCGTAGCATCGCTACATTAAATTGTATACTTACTCATAAGGCCAGGCAGAGGCATGCCACACAGCTGGCTCACAGACATTGCAGCCACGTCTTCTCGGTTGTGTTGAGTTTCCAGGATGTGGACAGCCAGGTTTCTCTCTTGCATCTTTGATCTCCTGCAGACAGCTGGAAGCCTGCCTCTGAAGTGTAATGACGCCTAAGATACGGTTGTCACTGACAATTCTTTCTTTTGATCTTGAAGACCTCAGGCAAGACACAAGTGGGTGCTGCCCACGCTACACAACAACATTGTGATCTTGTTTTTTCTCTTGCATTGTCAGGGCAATGCTAGATTCCAATGACACGCGGCCTTGTCCAACCCTACATTCCCTTGGAGATAAGGCAGGCATTGACTTTGGCTTTCAAAAAGTACAGATGGAACTGCCCAGCTGCTTCAGCCAAAGGCACTGTGAAGAAGAAAGCACAAACAAGACAGAACTAAATTATTTTTGTTCATTCACATCCTAGCAGAAGAAAACTCCATATCCAGACATACTGCCTATTAATCTGGAACAGACAACTGTGATCAGAATGTCATTTCAGTACTCATAAAGGGGTACAGCACAAAGGATTTACAAAATGAGCTTAATGAAGATACACATTTGGTCACAGCTGCTGCTAAGACTAGATTGGAAGGAATCCAAAAAACAGGAGGAAGTGTGAGCATTAGTAAATTAGAAGGGGAGATCAAGAGCTTGCTTCTGTACAGAAATCCCAGCCTTAAAATCCAAAGTATTTTATCCCAACCACCAATGACTCTTCCAGACCAACGGAAGACACCTATCAAAAAACATCTGGAGTCTTTATAGACCAGCAAAGAGCCATCACAACTTTTCTGTGTCCTTCCCTGAGTTGAACCAGCAAAGAAAAGAAGTGCATGTGCTCATGGCGGCTGCTGACATGATCCACAAAAATTTCAGAGCTGGGTACACTCAGAAAATGAGAAACTTTTTAGAGTGAAGAGGAGTATTACTGAAATTTGTACAGATGGAGTGCTGCATGTCACGTATGGGAGGATTGGGGTCAATCTTGTTAGATGTAATAGGACTTTATTCATTATGGATGAAAAGATCCAGATCCTGCCATTACGCGAGAGGATCAGTTCAGCTGTGGTTGAGGCAAACGTACAGGACGTGCAGAAGTCACTTGCAATGAAGTGACTACTGAGACAAACTAGTTAGCAAATTTCAAAAAGCTGCTGGAATATTCATAAGATTCCACCTCAGCCAGTTGACATCTGCAAAACAAAAATATCATTTCCATTACAAAAAGGAATAAATATGAACTGCTGTTGGCTTATATAACAATTACTGGGGCTATCAATCCTTATCATCAAGGCATAAGGTGATCACCAGCTGGGATCAGAAAAAAAGCCCCTCTGCTCCAACCCCACCACGGCTATAGTGTTAAGTAATTAACAGTACATCGAGGAAAGGAAGATTAACACCTTGCTTTAAAGCATCCAGAACTGGGGTATTAGACCAGATGGACAGTTAGCTGTTCTACTAATGCAACTCCTCTACTCTTAAAAAATATTTAGTGGGTTTGGTGCCTTATGAATCACTGACCACTTTAACCACTGCTATGTAAGTGGCTTTACTATGTTCTGTAGCTCCCGGGATATCTCAGAGTCAGGATCTCTTCTGCCACCCTCACTAATCACCACCGCCAAACTCCGTCTGCCACAGCGAAGCAGTAAAAAGATGCCTGAGCCACAGGATGTACAGCCTTGGTCCGGAGCCGTCAGAAACCTGTCTGGATTACAGCACATTACAGTTGCTGCCATTGTGCTCCAACTAAAGAGCCTGAATTGTCTAACAGATAAAAGTTGTCTTTTTTGAAACAAGATGCTCATGTCAAAAAACTTCAAGAGAATGAGAAAGAGCAAGTATTCAGCCCACATTAAATTATTTTGGCAATGAAACTGATGAAGAAAAACACAATAAAAATGCTGCAAAGAACTTTTCCAAATGTTTCTTTGAAAGAATTTGTACACAGCCAAGAAACGCTGGTTCCACACCAGCTCCTATGCCAGTCTTTTCTTTGTTTCTTTTCTTTTTCATTTCTAAAGATTTTATTGGTACCTTTAAATTTTAAAGTTTTTTATGAGACAGAGAGCAGGCCTTGCCCATGACTTTTCCTCTACAACTCCGAGAGGTTCGCTTCCAATGTTTTACCATTATTTTAAAGTATTTTCGGTTGCAAGATCTTCAGACTTGGGATGACTTAACAGTTGCAAGACTCTACTAAATGCCTGATACAGCATGAAACTGTTAACAGCTTAATAATCTACACAGAGACTGTAAGGGAAAAGTCACCCTGGTAGAAATGAAAAATAGCTATCTGACAGTCTCATGACTGCTCATCTGCACTTGAGAATAAGGACACCAACTGCAGCCCTTGTTTCCTAACATATAATAAAAAGTTTTAAAAATTTCAATTCCACATTTTTAAGACAGGAAAGGCTCTGGTAAGGTTGATTCTTTTAAGCATCATCTCACTGAAGTTATTGCTAGTTGTCACCTATTTCCTTCACGTCCCATGAATTTCAGACAACTGAAAGGAGCAATCAGAAGTTTTTAAAAAACAAAACTGAAGCCAAACACTGAAACTTTCAGTTAGCTTTCAGCTGCTTAAATTCCTTCTTGGATGTTCAGTCGCAATGAGAATTACATACGATATGTTTTTTGAACTGTACTAAAACTACGGTTCATTAAGACTCTGGTTTGATTTTGTCCTAATAATGCTTGCCTTTGATTTTGTATAAAATGGGACAGGAGTTTTCAAACTATATTCGCTTCTGGGAAACCTATTTTATTTTACTTCACACAAAATAAGTATCTGCTTACTTCTATTTTATTTGAAAAAATGCTTTCATAAAAGCGCATGGGAAATATTCAAATAATGTCACGTAACCCAAAACTTTACTAGGATATCCTAGCAGTTTTGGAAACCCCCAAGCAGTTCCGGGTCACACAGTCTACAGTAGACTATGAAATGTATTCAATACTGCGAAAGACATCATGAGTACAGGACAAGCAGAAATTCATTTCAGAAGATGAAGAGATGAAGTCACACCACACTTCATATGCACTGAACTCCATCAACACAAATCAGTGCCACTGGGTTTTAGCCGAACGCTGAGTTCCTACGTGCATCTTCACGACGGGGGCGCCCTGCTAGTCTCGCAGCTCACTTGATGAATTGCATGGACAAAGCAATCCTCAGGTACTCAGGAACGCCTTGGCTACCAACTTTGAGCCACTTATGAAAACTGCTTTGGGGAGCTGTATTTACCAGCCTGCACAGCTGTCCCAAACAACCGAGCTTGCCTTGACTGAAAGTGTTAGCCATCCTGGTTCACAGGACAAAAGACAAATGTTATACGTTCCCTTGAGACTGGACTCCAAGCAGTGGAATTCTCCTCCCTCCTCATTAATCTCTGAAGTACAACAAATGACTTTTCAGGGTTAGGAAAAAATCTTTTTTACCAAAAAATTTCCTATTGTTTGTTTGATTCTTGCGGTTTCACTATGCTGGCTGGAGTCTGGGGACAGTAATAATACCGTAGGCTCTAAATCAGCAAGTTGGCTGGTTTTGAGTCTGCTCTTGCGAGGACACCGAGAAGCTTCTAACCACGCACGCCTTGCAAATAAAGACAGCTATTGCAAAGCAGAAATTCTTTCACAAAAAAACAAAAACAAAACAAAAAAAATCTCAGAAGTGAAGAATGCTTTCATTAACGCCATGTGTGCCAGCTTGAATTCAGGCTCTCTCTAGGATTAGGAATGCTAGTGCAATTCTGCAGTAAATGCTGGAAACCACTCCAGAAGCCTCCCTGTGGCAAATTAATACATTCATTGTTTAAATCCAACAAATCGAAACCCAAACTCTCAATTGTGCAATAATATTGATTGCAGAAACACTGCATAAAACTTGCTCTTTACGTATGATAATTTTATTAACAGGGCCTCTTCAGGCAAAATCACCTAAGTCCCTAAGCAAACCGATGCTTTTTGAACAGCCTTGTTTTTTTTAAAAATACACTTGTGCTTCAGACAGCCTATTTGCTAGTTCCGCACAGTTTGTAAAACACAGAAAAGGCCAGTAAATATAAGAAGCAGAGAGGAGCTCCTAAGCAACAGCCTAGCTATTATCTACTTGGATGTAAAGTACAAGTAGCACAGGCACCCCTTTTTCAGGTCTCGTGTTCTTTGCTTCTTTGGCTTTTATTACAGTTGTCCAAAAATGAAACTTTCTGGTTTTGGGGAAGCAAACCAGCCACTTCAATTCTACTGCGGGCATTTCCTTGTAAGTTGCTATTTCAGCACACACATCACAAATGGAGAAAGGAATCAAAAAACAATACCTGGTAAGATCAAGTCCACTGGCTCTGGACCTACTACTAGAATACTGGAAGAGTACTGACACCTCCTGAATGTCAGGACCTCCAGCAGCATCTTCTAGGATAAGAACAGGGGTGGCCTTGGCCTCAACTGTGCCGACACAAGCGCACAATGCGAAACGGCAGGCCGAGTCAGCAGAGGCAGCGCTAGGTGCAAGCTACGAACAGGCAGAGAGGAACCAGCCGTGGCACCGCCGAGCACGGGAACAGGCCACCCTTACGGACACGGTCACCACAACGCCCTAGAGCACGTGCAAAGGGAGCTAAGGCTGGTGCGCGCTTCGCTCTCTCAGCAGCCAACCGGGACCACCCTTGCGAGTCACCTTACAGAAGCGTGACATTGTTAATGGACTGTAAGGCCATACAAAGAACATTTAAAAACAAACAAACAGAAGAAGATGGCATATGTTTTATAACTGGAGTTGGCACAATAAATACTCATGAAATTAATAACGGTCACATTACGCAAGCATTAGACTAATAAAGAGCTCGAGTCTGCTGCTCCCCAGAACACGGTTATTTTTCTAAAGAATTGTTAGTTTTGGAGGCATTTGCCATGCCTGTTGTATTTTTCTGCAACAGAACTACATTTATTCTATCCTTTATTGGATAAGACATAAAATAACAATCCTAAATAGGTGTGGCTATTAAAAATCATCTGCTATCTTTGGCAAGAGCATGGAGAGCCTGCTCCAGCAATCAAATCCCCAGTGTGGAAAGAAGAATTCTCTCTCTTATCCACTTCCCAGGTTATTTCAGATACTGAGTTAAGTTTTGGGCTGATGTTAATCTGTGTCGTTCCCTTCAGGATACAGCCACCTGGCTGCATGTCATCTTTGGTTCCCTCTCACCTTAGAGAGCAGCTTCAATGACTGGCTGTACTGAGCAAGGACAGGAATTATTTCAGCATGCCACCTCATGCTGCCCTTCCAAATAATTCTGCTTAGCAGCGTTTGACAAACAAAAGCTTTCCAAAAAGCTTCCAAACTTTCAGTATGCAACTCAATACTGCCATTTTACAAGCACAAAAAGAGATAAAACTTAAAACTCCAGGTCTCATGTCTTGTTTTAGCTACGTTTTTTTTACGGTTACTTACATGTAATCAACACCATTCTGTACACGTTCTTTCCCTGATCTGCCAAACACAAGACTGATATCTGTGGCCTGCAATACTCTGTGAAATGAGCAAGTTCTTCTAATCGCTATGTCCATTTGGACCCTTGTGGGGGCGGGTAGGGGCTACAAAAGTCAACTTAAAGGCTTAAGCTGAATTTTTCAAAACTTAGGTGCTCAAAATCCTTCTGAAACTTAGTGGGTTAACTGCACTAGGCTTTGAAGCTTCCCTCCTCGAGCTGCAGTCAAATTCATATTCTTATGTGTGGCCTCATGAACAAGGTTAAGTAACCACCTTTAACTAATTTTGCGTGTGTGCGCATCAAAGCGGACAAATGGCCAAACTTTTCAGACGCAGAATACCCACCCAAACTGCGAGATTTGCAAAAGAACCACCCAGATCAGGAAAAAATTAAAGAACAGCAAAGTCCTGGGGTAAAACCCTTGGCCTAGGACCAGGCAGCTAGCTGATCTGATTTGAAAGGATACAAGAGGTCTCTTTTAACAGGCGTCCCAGACAAACAGGCATACGCTATAGCTATGAGGAAAAGTCATCCGAGAAATGTCTCCCTGTTGTGCTTAGGGCACTTCAAAACTACCTACCTGTTCACTGCCCACCTTCAGAAAAGTATCTTCCAGAGAAACTATTAACAAGACATCAAAATATATACCAGCTCAAACCGCACAACACGCAGCATTCGGTCTTCTGGTCCCTGGTAAAATTATAGATGTGCTGGTGGACAGACACTGGAAATGTGTTCTAAGTGTGCATTTGTATTTTAAGCTGGCAGGGCTTAAGCCAGCTCCAGTTCCAGCCTGGAAATCGGTGGCTTTGCCCTCGCGAGAAACTCTTGATGCTCAGATTAAATACAGGCAGATCCAGTAGGTAACTGCACTTGATGACACCTGTATTTTCGAAGCCAAATCTTCCCTCTTCGCTACATCATGTCTCTCCTTCCGTAGAAAGGGGAAATTCTTGACTATTCACGGACATCTGGCATTCATTTGTAATCTACAGGCACGCATAATGATAGATCTTAAGAACGAGATGATTTGATACTACAGAAAATTACTGCTATTAAAGAAACATATAAACAAAATATCTTCCTGAAATCTTCACTTGAATATGGGCTTATGCTAGCTATTGGCCTACCAGACAAAACTTACTGAAGTTAATTCTAATCGGAGCTTAATAAAAGTCTGGAACAGGTATGGGATTTTTGGTGATAATTTTAGGTTTCGAACTGTACTCTAGATAATTTTGAGATATGTAAATGGTTTAAGCTTGACATCATCATATATAAGAAATACAGAGCACCTCGTATCTACTCGTAATCTGTTCACTCCCTTTTCAACACATATGAAACTCCTCGTCTTTGTTTCCAATTTTCACTATCCCCCTTCCTTCCTGTTTTTTCCTCCTCTGGCCACAGATTTTTTTAATACAATCTGTAAGTCTAATTCTCAGGCAGATTCTTTGCCCTGCTGAACTCAAGTCAGAGAAATATACTGACTAAAATTCACTTTCCAAGTTTCTTTTTCCTTATTAGCTGACATAGCTTTCTTTCCAAGATAGTAATTTGTTTTACAAAGACCAGTGAGTTACAGCACTTCAAAGAGTCCCCTTCGCAGTAAAGTATCAGTGCTTTAAATAATGGTGACTGAAGGAACATTAGCTAGACAGAAAGGTAAAACGCTGGCTGTCTGTTTGACCAGGATAGTTTTGCCTCCCCGCAGCAAGACTTAGTTGCTGTGTTCTTTGTGGAGAGCGGTAAAAAGACTGCGCTGTGGAAGGATGAAAATATCTTTTCTGGCTGAGCTAGCCGCTTCTGTAGACTACATTTGCTAAATGTTCTAGCAGAGGTTAGAAAATTGCTTGGAAGGGCTTGGAAACTTTGCTCTGAATTAGAGACATGAGGTAAAGAAAATCTTTTCATGATCATCAGAAAAATGTTTACATCCCTAATACATGAAACATCACTCGTTGAGAAATAAAAACTGCTATTTAAAATTGACTGACACTTAGATTTACTCACAAGACTGTAAGAGACGGCATATTTGTATCGCATCATTCGTAGCCAGGTATGGCTTATCAAGCAATCAATTCATGCGTATTCAGTGGCAGGAGAAATCATTAAAGCAACACTTGGGTCACACAGATACTTCTGTACTCCAGAAAACGGGAGAACTCAGCTGAAAACCGAGGCAATGGGGAGGAATTAGAGCAAACAGCGATGTTATTTTCTCCCTGCTTTATTGATGTTGTGATCTAATATCTCTGGTAGCATGTCATCCTGTTCCCTGTCTTCGCAGTCGGTGCTCAAACAGGATATAGAGATGACGACAGCCACAAAACTCAACCTAATTCCTGCTCATGCTCACAAATCTTGCATTTACATGAGCTGCACTAAATAGGATCCGCTTGGACTAGCTCTGTAGCCAAAGGCAAATTGTTCACCCCGGGAGGAACTCCACCTCTCCAAAGGCATACTCCCCATCAGCCCTAGCACAGCCTGGCGCTGAAACGCCACTCTCCCTTTGCCAAATCTAAATCCAGCACGCACTGCTCCAGATCCACCCTCCCCACTAAACATCAGCCTGGCAGAAACGCTCCCATGCACCAATGAACGCTGTGCTGGGCAGAGTAATTTCAGCACGCGATTAGGTCTATAGATCCGCTAAGATGTACACACAGTTTCCCCTTCTTCAGACCTGGGTGAGCTCTGACGGCTAGCTCCCTTGTCAGTCACACACCACCACATGAAAACCAAACTACTCTTTATAGGGACTCACAGCTGTCCTGTGAGTCAAAACACCAGCCAAGACAGCATTTGGCACAGTTATGTGGAGCAAATGAATCCGAATAAAACTCCCCTTCCCTCCATCGGTTCCTTTCTCCAACGCTGATCATGCAGAAGAGAAGAGCCGATGGGTGCCAGCGCTTCACCTCCAAATGGTTCCTGTCACACTGCTCATTTCTTGCCTGGCTACCTGGCTACCTTCTAACTCCCTCCCACCTGAGACAACCAGACTCTCCGTTGCCTTCCGCTCCTGCTGCTGCATCTTCTAGTCTATCCCCTTCCCACCTGAACAACCTTCTGCCAGCATTATTTATTTTCATTTTGGAAACCATCAGAATATCTCCTGATTTATCTACTCGTCTAGAGTGGCTCAGACAGGAAGTTGATCTTGGATGCATCAAAATATCTCAAAAGGAAGACTACGAATCACGGCACTGCTTTCACAGCTAAGGAGCAGACAGCACTGAACCCTTCTGGAACGAGCTTGTTCTCATGCTTCTCACCTCAGCATGAAGGTATAAGGGATGGGGGTTATAATTTGGGTAATTGGATAAGTACCTGAAAAGTCCACTTCTTACTGAAGAGGTGACCACAAAAATCTTTTGAGATTTGCCCATTGCTTATTCATGGCTGATGTATGTCTTCTACTTGAATAGGTACAAATAGATATTTACGGAGTCGGTTATTTTTTCAACATCATTTTACCCACCTACTTTGTTCTTGTAACGATAAACGCAACAGAGAGCAACCCAAGAACCATCACAGTAATTTTAAAATCAGATCGTTTCCATTTAACACATTTAGGAGACACGAGAAGATTATTACTAACAAGTTAAGCCTTCCCATCTAAGAATAAACTTTCAGCTGACTTTTGAAAAAAACAAACTTAATTTCTTACAGGCTCTTCCAAATGAAGGAATATTTATTCCCGTATGCATATAACGGAGACCCCATTTCAATGCAGCACATTTGAAAGGTCCTGGAGAAAGTGAGTTACAGCAGTGCTTCCCCTGTGTTGATAGCATGTTACCAACGGCACTATTACCGCTTTCTATACTCTCAAAAACCATTACAATAGCACCATTCACGTTAGCATTCTTATTAAAAAGCCTAGCATAGTATGTTCAAAAAGAATCAGTAAAAACATATTTTAAGCAAGAAGCTCTTACATTTATAACTCATTTAGGAAAACCAGAAGACATTTCTAACATATACTTTTTTTGTCCTTCAAAACATCAAAATGGCCAGTCATTGACTTCATATTTGTGTACCATTCTTTTAATGTGGATCTTCTCTTTCATAAATATTATATACACCAAAACTTATTGAGTGCGCTAAACATTAAGAGATGAAATAATCAGTAAAGCAACAGATCAGACCCGACTTAGCTTGGTCTTGGCCAAGAATCACAAATAGCTCTAAGCCTACTTAAATGAAACAATTCTGATACTTGGGTTCAGTTTCTTACTTTCACAAGTCACTCAAATTAGTAACACCCTTGTTAGGCGTATTTGCAGAACAGTTATGAACATGGATAAAAATGAGGATAAGAAAGTCCTCCTGTTTTTGGGTTCTTCAGTTCAGGACTCGGGCACAGAGATGCCGGGATTTCAATGGAAATTTGGCTGCCTTTGGCTAACCTGACCAGCAGGAAAAAGACTCCAGTTTCCCAGGATGTCCCTTCAAGCTAAAACTTAAACCTAAGGAATAAACTCCACCATACTCTGAATTGATTAGTGTGAATGCATTATCCCAACTCAAAGACAAACAGGAAGCTAAAAAGATTAATTCAAATCAGAGTAAGCTATTACAGTTTGTCTGTAAAAAGAATCCCTGCAGCACCGAGGAGGGGACCTAAAAGTGAAAAGGAGGCGACACAGAATCAGATCTGAAGCTGGGATTTCCAGCCTCTTAGGCTATGGGATTGCTAGCACCTGAAAACCCCTGCTGCAGAGAGGGGTGTCCCTTTGTTGAATATTAACTTCTATTATGTGACCAGCACTCCAGTATTTTACCAAAGGATCTATTATAGACCTTCACAGATTAAAAAAACAATTTCATTCAGAAACAAGGAACCTTTCTTTAGGGGAAGAATTAAGATCTTGGCGTGTATTTTCAAATTTTATTTATCATCCTAAGAAAAGATTCACTCATCATTTGTAACCATTAAGACACGCAAATAAAACCTCCAAACCGAACTTTTCAATGACCAGAATACATAATACGGCCATTTTAGTATCACGTGATTAATAAGGTTCTAAATACATTTTAAAATAAGAGTGATTAATTACTCTTTTAATAATATATATTGAAACTGACAACTGCCAAAGCTTACAACTGTTAAAAAAACCTGAACGCACAAGAAAGACCGCTTAAGTATGTTTTGCGATGGAAAACAACTGGTTTATTAAACAAAACACTGTCTGTAATCAGTGAACTAAACACTGTCTATCGTTCTATGTTTCAGAGTTTCAGCAATGGTACATCACAGCCTGTTTTTATTCCTACAGTCAAAGAGTAAAGGCAGCACGCCACTTTGCAAGCACCCTCTCCTCCATTTGCTTTCCTCAGCTGTGAGCGAACCAGGTTTTTTGGACTAAACTGAAGGAACAGAATAAAGCCAGTGAAGGAAACTCCCTCTCTGCTCCTGCAGAGGAGATTTATGTAAGGTGAAAACTAGCACATCACTAGCAAACATCAGGTTCAGGTGATTAGCCAGAGACCTGCACCAGTTCAGCAGCTTGACTTTCTTGAAAACTTGGCAGCAAACAGGGACTGCTCACGCATTACTTCTACTAGGATTACACTGTTTGAATACACCAAGGGCAGGTAAGGTCTTGATGGAAGTAGTTACTTTTATCTTTAATTCTAAACTGATTTCTTAGGGGGAAAAAAAAAAAAAAACCCAAACCCACCTCCCCTGGAAAAACAAACACACACCATATCTCACTGAAAGAAAGAAATCTCATCTTTTAAATGTCTCTTGAAAACTAATTGCCTTTTATCCCACTCTAGTGTTATCAGAGACATCATTCCTGGCTCACTTGTGGCACAACAAAGGAAACATGCTTCCCTTGTACTGCTTGGGAAACCTACCTTTCCATGCTCCTTTGGGCAGGGCTGCCCTCTTCTGGGCATTGCCTCTGCACGTCAAACCAAAGCTCTCTTCTACTGCAGAAGCTCCCCAAACCAAGACAGCAAATCCTTCGCAGCTGGCTCAGAAAAGCATACAAAACAGTAAAAGGCACTTGCCTCTATCAGTGTTTTTGAGAAAAGGTGTACCGGGGTGTCGCCAAAAGTTGTTTTGGTTTGAGAAGTACTGGGAGCCTGACAGAACTCTACAGATGCACACATGTGGCAGACGCAGCGTGCGACTATCTGCTAACATACCTGTGCTAGTTTAGTCCTGCTAGAGAGGATAAAAGCAGCAGTGGAAACTAAGAAAAAGGTTTGAACTAAACATTATTGAAAACCAAATTTTAGAATAAAAAAATGCACAAACATACGAAGTGTTTTGAAGCTGCAAGTTACCTTTACTTACCATAGCGTTTTTACCCTGCGATTCTGAATAGTGAGCATCCTCTCCGTAGAATAGGAAAGTTCAGATGAACAACAGCAAGGCGCCCAACTGCTGTGGGTTTCGCTGGCCTACATCTAGGGAAAGCCTGCCGATGCAAACTCAGCGGAGCTGCACTGTATTTTTCCATGACTTGTTCCAGATTGACGTTGGCATAAATGAAAGGAGTTTGCCTGTTTTACCCAAAGTACATCATATAAGCAAATAAACCATCTACAGCATCCAACGAAATGGTATGGAATTGCAGAAAGGCGACTTATCATAAATCTCTGGTATCATCATTTGTTTTTTACTGTATGGTAGTGTCAGTCACTAACGAAGTAAAAATCCGGCTTAGCTGAACAGTGAACTCAGTATCGAAAGCTGCGCTGTGAGTCTCATACTTCCACCACAGAAAAGATCTGGTGGAAGAGGCAGTTGGCAGGTGTTCTGGTAGTCCATGTTTACTGCTAAACTTCTACAGAATAAAGCTAAATTTGCAAACAAATGCCCACATGCGGTATCAACATGAGTTTCTACTACAGTACAATTAAAAGTCCTAATTTTTCCTTCTACAGACAGGAAATCACTGCCAGATCAGCAGCAAAACCGCAGATTTTCTTAAAGCTAGCACATATATAGGGCAAACAAACAGAGCTAGAGCCTTGCTTCATAATAACTAACACATTTCACGGCATTCCTTCAGATGACAGGGGGGAAAAGCGCCTGGCAGTTTACTGCCTTCTGCACATCCTGTGCATAAAATACTCCTTTGTGGGCTCTTTCTTCATAGTTAAATGCTTTTTATTCTCCCTCCTCTCCTGCCAAAGGCACTGAACGCTCTAATAATATTTCCAATCACTTCTAACGGGATTTCATTTTGGTGGCAGGATCACCAATACCCACAAATACAATGAAGGGATGGTTGCAGGAGTCGTTTCAACAGATGACCGGGATGCCATTTGCATAATCCAGATATGGATTTCCATATCCTTTTGGTATATCCATTTCTTTGAAAATATCATGAAGAGTGTGTCGAAGGAGGGAGAAAAACTTTCAGTCAGAGGATGCTGATGACAAAAGATTAAAGGTATATAAACTAGCCAGGAATAAAATTCGTGCTGAAAAACAGAATAAAGCTTCCGCACTTAAGAGGACTGAGGCCGGGACTCGTGTCCCAGCACAAGTGGTAAGGGCAAACGTTGACGTTGCCTTAAGGTAGCACTCGATAGACTATCTAGGATGAAAATCCTAGAGAGGATCATAACGTACGGATGCCTTAGAACAAACACTGTGCCCCTTCCAGTTGTAGGTCCCTACGAAATCTTTCCTGATTTGCATCAAAGTTACAGTAGATGATCTCCGTTTCACATGGCGTTGGCTTGACAGCCTCCCATTCATCTGCTACATTCCCATCCCGCAGCAGAGACCAGTGCAATCGTAGGAAGAAACGGGAAGCAGAGAGCAGGCGAAGGCAGAACGACTAAGCTGCAAGCACAACAAATGCACTCTTCTCACACCAGTTCTCTGTAGCTCAGGCGCACTGCCCCCAGCACCCCTGCTTCCATCCGGCACGTATCCGATGCACAGGGAGAAGGTGCAGGAAGCACACACGATAAAGACAGCTCTCCCAGTTCACGCCAGCCCAACGGCCGTGCCTGTGGGTTTAGATTACTGTGACAGTCACGTTTGCAAATTTTAGTTATAGATGTGAAACTGCAGAGCACTTTCAAATATTTGCAAGCCATCGGTTTCCACGAAGATTGCTTACTGCTACAGCGAAGCGCAGCTGCAGTGCAAGGCAGCGCCGTTCTTCCAAATGGAAACGCTCCGGTTTTAACAGAACACACTGAAAGGAGATTCATTGCATTTTTGTCTGTAAGGTCCATAACCGTGAATCGCAAGCAGCCATCAGTAGGTCTGGAAACAAATAGCTATGAACACTCCTCAAAATTCCAAATAGAGGCAGAGCGCAAAGGAGACCATAGATATAGGCAGTCTATGTATTTAGGCACTAGAATACACTTAGTACACTGGTGTTTTTAAACATCATTTAAAGCCAAAACATGTCTTTCTCTGCAGTGAAGAGATTTAGCCACCCCCTGGGGCGTACTATTAGAAATGGTGACATCTCTTTGCATAAAAGGAATGTCAGAATGTTCACCCCACTGAATGACACGTTTGCCTGAGCAGTCAGATGTAGCTGATGAAGAGATTAATTCACCCCAGGTATAACTGCAAGAGCTGTGATAAGATAAAAAAGGCCAAACATGTTTCAAGGTCAATGCAGATTTTTTCAGAGCTTTGCAAACAACTTTTTCCACCACCCTGGGCTTCGCTCACACAAAAAGACAACATATGCTGTCTTCCCCTGCCGCCCCCCTTCTTTTTTTTTTCTCCAAACAACTGCAAAATACAGCAGTTAAAGCTCTCACAGGTAAAAGGTACAACGTACACAGCAAAATGACAAACGAGCAAGTAAAAAGACAGAACGTAGCTAGGATAAAGGACTGCCGCACACCTACACACTGACCGCCAGGGATAATGAAGCAAGGAGTCCTAGCGAGCTTGTCAGAAGAGACTTTACAGAAGAATCACTGCAAGCTTGTGAATTGTTAGTGCTGACCCAGGGGAGTGAAATCCCACCATGGACTTGATGAGAAGCGCAAGTCAGGGCTCGGCGGCAATCCTGTCTGCAACTTCGTGCTCCGCAGCACAGACGGCTGTGGTCGCTCAAGTCTGATGTCAGGATTTTTTTTCCTTTGAGGCATCTTCTGCCTCAGGTATGAAGGCACAGTCATAGCTCTTGATTTCTTCCTCTGCATTTGCCACCTGTGCACATCAGCACTGCTTTGGAAAAGCAACAGCAAGGGCCATGACAATCAGCTAAAGCTCTGCCTGATGATGGAAATCCTGATTTGACTTTCACCAGCCATAGCAACAACGGAAGCTGAAATACTACGCTGCTGCCCTAAGAAAGGAAAGACAACTTCTTTTCCAGGTTGCCTATGAGTTTCTGATCAGTATAACCATTCCATGTCATAAGTTGCATCTTCAATTAAGCATCGATTCCTGCCCCCCCAGTTTCAGCAGTTAATTCTACTGGGATAAAGGACAGAACTGGCTGTTTACTGAGTAGTGGCTATGTTGAATATGCATCGCTGCTGGCTCAATTTTGTGCAGTGGAAATGGCGAAGCCTCCAACAATCCTGAGGCACCCAAGAAGTCGACTGACTGTCACTACTCCTGACCATAAAAATCACACATGGGTAAAAACCTCTTCTCCTGAGAAAGAAGCAGCAGAATGGCAGAGCTGACTGCATAGACATTTAGAGAATACTGCTCCAGAACTCTTAAAAAACCAAAACTCTCTTAAATCCAGGAATCTCCTTAATCCTTTTTTTTTTTTTAAATTCAGATTCCCTACTCCTCCTGTCTTTTTGGCTTCCAGCTCAAGAATATGAGACTATGCACTGCCTCACTGCCCAAGTGATCTCTCCAAGAGGATTAGCCACGCCGTGCCTGGGTGAACCCTGGCAAGAAAGCAAAGCGCACACACCTGTGTGTCTCCAGTCTCCTCCGAGTGGCCGCAGAGGTCAGGGGTGGGCCATTTGCACCACATCACTGTCCAACGCGAGGTACTGCAGGCTTCGCTCTCATGCCCGAGAGCTCCCCGTTAGGCGGTGCCGGCTGAGGAGAAGGCTATATAAGCACACAAAAGGCATGCAGCTCTGTATCGCTTCCGCTGAACTGACAGGCTTCTGTCTCCACTTAGAAATAAAAGAAGGACAAGGCTCCAACACAAGCACTGGCACCTGATCTTTCATCCTGGTCCTTTCTCACTCCCCAGCACAACTGTTGCCCACGTCAGCTATCCCTCTACGGTACAACGTCCCAGCACGACTCAGAAAACCTCTCCTGACAAGGCAGTTCTGACGCAACCATTCTCTTCTGGGGAAGAAGAGTTTAGCTACAAACTGCACGGATGCAAACTAAGCTGTGGCAAAGTTTTTTTGGGGTTTTTTTTTGAGCCAAAGAGCAGTATCTGGCTCATTTTATTTAACTGCATAGACTCAGCCGAAGGGCATTACCTTCCCATGTCAAAGCACAGTTTGCGGCAAGGCTCGTTTTCTGAGTTTCAGTCCAGGTAACAGAGGGTAATTCTGGCAGTAAGATAAGCTGGTAAGTTTGCTGGTGGTATTTTCTGGTGCGATGCAAGCTAGACGTTGTAAGTA
Organism: Scopus umbretta; assembly: GCA_013400535.1. Taxonomy (NCBI): domain Eukaryota; kingdom Metazoa; phylum Chordata; class Aves; order Pelecaniformes; family Scopidae; genus Scopus; species Scopus umbretta. The sequence goes on from VZTL01009958.1 coordinate 114,888, forward strand.
TGCATTTGCATGCAGGGGCAGGTCACTATTGCTTAAATCCCAGGGTCAAACAAACAAAAAAGCAAACATCAAACTTCTATTTCAGATATCATAGAAGCGCTTGAAGGATCATCAAGCATAGCATTCTATAATGAAGCACATGCCTGCCTTCTAAAAAAACCCCACAGTTCACATTTGCAGAAGACAGGATCTTTCAAGACAATGGGATAATAAAAAAAACCAATACAATTCTGTCCTAAGGGAAATGGCAAAAAGGAGGAAAAGAAACTTAAGAGTAGCTTTCCTTCAAGCGCTTCTACGATATCTGAAATTCTTCTGGTAACTAGCAGCTAACGGGAGGCTGGTGATCTTATCTTGCTTCTCAGCCACACGTCCCCGCTTTTCCTCCTCCTTCAGCTTTACATAAACCAAATATGAATTCCGTGCACACAATATGAAATAACTGCCTACGGAAGTGGGAGGAAGAGCATTTAATGTATAAGAAAACTCTGTGGAGAGACATTTGCTTTTTCTATTGCTTGAAGTCACATGAGGCAGCTCAGGTAAATCGCCCTTCAACCCACTTCGCTGCACGTGACAGAAGAGTCTGTCTGTCTGTCCTTAGGAAGAAGTCAGTTCCACTGTTTCCTAACCTAATCCTTTTAATCTAGAATTTACCAAAGAGGTGGTTTTTTTTTTTTTTAATGGACTTGAGAGGAGGCAAATGCTTTGAGCATTTGTACAGAAGGCAAGTGTGAGAAAAACAGAGAAAACACCAAAATACTACAGATTCTTCAGTGAAGAGAAGCAGCTAGACACACAGAATACGGGGCCTTCCCTCACATCTGGTATCTCCAGAATGTTTGGATGCGTGAAAAATCGTAACAGCCGATAGCTGGAGTTAAGCCAGCTTCGACACATCTTACCTTCGTATACCATTTCATCTGAAAACTCTTAGATAGTGTGCTGGGGTTTGGGTTATACCCTCATCAACAGGGAGGTAGGGAAAAAAAAACCTAAAAAGTCAATGGAAACTAATTCATAATGCATGTTTCTGCCTTTACATGATGCTGTCTTCAGATTTTAAAAGCTATTTCACTGTTTGGTTGGAAGTCAAAAGGATCCATGCAAAAATTTAATACTCAAAAGAGGAGAAAAATTGGCGCTGTGCTTTTCCAACTTGCCAAGGTAAAGGAATGTTATTGAAGACTCTCTTACATAAATGTTCCTTGACCTCTGAATGAACCAACAGGTCTTAAAAACTGCATTAGCCAAAGCAAATTCCCATAGCAAATACAACATTTAGCCAAGTGCATCAGATTTTTCTCTCCACAGCACAAAGAAAACTCCAAGACCAAAAACTGCAAGTTAGCATTTCCTGTTCGGGTCTAAATGAGTCCGATAAACTTGTGATGAGCAGTTGCCAGTGTCTCGATAGTAGAATTGGAACTTACCAAACTAACTCCTCCTGAGTTCTTTCACAGAGGGCCAACAAAATGTCCTCCTCTTTTGCCGAGCAACAAGGATCCATAGGTCCTTCTTCCTCTTGACAAAGATCTCACCATACACTGTAGCCTAACGGATTCCGAACAGAGCTTGAAAAGGCAAAACAACCAGAAGCTTTAAAACTTTGGCCAAAACAAGAGCAGGCCTCACATACACAATAGAAGCATCAACCACAGGTACCACTGAAGACAGATATGCGTGACGTAAGGAAGCATTATATTTGTCCAAATACTACAAATTCACTTATCACCTTTATGACCCCAAACACACATGTAAATGTTATGAACTCCTCAAGCTTGAGTCCAAATTTAAAGGACAAGTCCCACGTAATATGTAGCTAAAGCTGATGGTATCTGTAGGAGCAGTGTAAGACAAGCATGGAATGCACTCCAGATTACTGCTAAACAACCCATCGCTCCTCAAGCAAGTCAGAGAGCATTAGGAGAGCCATCCTACAGTCCCAACATGGATATGAACGGGTGTGGATGCTGCTACTATGTTCCAGGTTTCTAAGACTTGCCTATTATTAGTGTTCTTCTGTTTATACGAAGCAGTTATACTATCAAGTAACATACACGGATACACAAACAGCTCACAAACAGAAAAGAGGACAAATGCCATACCCATCAGCGTAACAGAGTACGTTACGTGCATTTTAGATATTTTTTGGAACATAAATATATGCCATACCTCTTCCTTCCTATAACATATTATCAGTGCACTACACACATATGCTCAATTTTCCTGGACAGATTCCTGTACTATCTTCTGAACTGCCCACAGAAAAATACCAAAGCCAGGGAACACTCAGGTACCTTCGGCACAAAACCGTCCTTTCTGCTCTGTAACTTCCTGACCTCCTCGCCAGGTTCATTTCAACTTCATTCATCATAGCATGTCCAAGGACCTCATGCAGTACATAAACCCCCAAACATCAATTATCCTGCGCGCTGAGGCAGAACTGCCAAGAACAAAACAGCCTGTGGTCATTTAAGACCGCATCTTAGCATAGCTATACACCGGGATGAAGAAAACTGCACAGACGACTTCAGCTCTGTGATGTAAATACTCAGCTCCACAAGCCAAGGAGCTTTTAACAGTTTTTGGCAAATACGTGTGTATCCTTAGGTCACATGTCTTCTTCGGGTCTTGGGTAAGATACATGTCAACATACAGTCCTGTAAATACAACATTAAAGAAAAAAAATATTTGTAGCTATTACATATATTGTGATTTGAAGACCACCGCTTCCTTTCCTTTCGATAGTACAGTGGTAGCAAAACAAGCACAGCTGAAGCTGAGAAGGGGATTTTCACGTGAACGGAATTGTCTAGGTTTCTTTTATGGCATGCCAGAGTGACAGCCTCGGACACAGAGGTTTCACCGTTTAACCTCCAGCCTACAATTTTATCAGCAAACCCGCACTCAGCCAGAATGGAAACAGATTGGAAATGATAGCATACTGACCTTTCGCCAAAATATCTTGAGCGAGTCTGGGAACAGGAAAAAGCTATATGAATCTAAGGAAGTTTTATACAAATTTTCATGTTGTCTCCAGTGAATACTATACTTTTATTTAAAAAAAACCCCAAACACCATCAAAACAACCTGTACCTGCATCAGTCATAAACATACAAAACCTGAATGACAGCCACACCTCACATGAAAATCTACATGGATTTTCAAGACAGGAACAGCTTCTAACCACCACTGCAAAAAAAAAAAAAAAAAGTTGCCAAATCTTTTCTTTTTATTAACAGCTCCTTCTTATTGGCTTTTTTTGTGAACAACTGTATCAAACCACATTTGATTCAAAGAATTGTTGGAGGGTGTCCCATAGGAGAGGAAGCAACAGCGGTGTCTCCTGGTTTAGCGAGGCAGAGAGCGACTCCAACAAGCAATAGGAGCTGTGTAAAAGTATAAACTTGTCCACGGACTAAAATGCTTAAATGAGCCGGGCAACCACTGTCACTAACAAACGCGCAAGCCTGCTCATAGACACTTCTCTGATGAGAAAAGAGCTTGGAAACAGCCGCAGTCTTCATGTTTGCTTGCTGTCTCTGACCCATTTCTGATGGGGGATACTGCAGTCAGAGGTATTGTCTGGTGGGCCTAAGGAAGTTTAAAGATGAGTTCTAGTAAGACACTTCTTTATGCCTCTGCTCCGAGGGAGCACTACCATTAAAATGAACATAAGCCACAACCCCCTAGGTGTTCCTTCCAACATCTTCATTTGACCGAGGCACACAAGCCAGATCACATTTCGATCTAGAGGTTGATGTTTTATCTGGAGGAAGAGCCATATGAAATAAATACGTGATGAAGAAGAGACTGCACGTTCTACTACCTGCTGCTCCAGGCCTCTTCCATAAACTCACTGTTCTATTGACAGCACAATCCAAAAAAAAAAAAATCAATATAGGCATAGCACATTTGCAGGCATACGTGGTCTCACTGATACTTCCCTTGATACTTTCTATGTAAGATGACTTTATAGGCCAGGGAAGTAATTTATGGGAGCGGGTGTGAGGTGCTTTACTTCTGGCTTAAGTACTTTGTGTAGAATTGCTTTAAGTCTCATTTGTGCCCCTATTTTTAACTAAGACACGTTAAATTGAGATTATTGTGGCAGTACTCTTGCATTTCTGTTGCGGAATCTCTTTCTTTGGTATAAATCACTTTATCATTGCAATTTATGGAAGAGCCATAAGCTTCAGCCATGAAAAAGAGCCACCTTGCTGTTTGGATCATGAGTGTTTCCACAAAAGTACACCACGCAAGTGTGGATGGGCATAGGCCTAAAATTAATTGTAAACGCTATCCGATTAGCATGCATACTTTTCTTCAGTTCACACATTCACATTTTTAATACACAAAGTACCATAGCCTGGATTAAACCTGGGGTAGACCCTGGCTGACACTGTATTCAAGTGAGACGCGCCAGAGAAGGGAAGCATCACGTCAACAGTGATTTGAATGATGCAAGTTCAAACATTTGCTTCAGCCCAGTTGACCAAGTCTCACTGGCAATAAATCCAGTTTTTGTTGCTTATGTTACCTCTTGCGGCAAGATTAAGTGACATACGCTAATATGTTATAAAATCATTTCACAATCATGCAGATGCACCCACCCAAGGTGATATTTGCACGCCTCAGGAGGCAAACTCACGTCGCGTGTAACATTAATGAAGGTCCCTCACTCAATTCCTCAGAGCAAAACTGCCTCCTGTACACAAGAAAACAGCTCTTGAGTCAGATTCTGTTGCCAGGGTTCAGTGAACTCCTATGACATGCAATAGAAAAACTTGCTTTATAGCTGTCCTCACAGTGTGAGGGAACACAAAAACCACACATGAAACTTGCATTTCAAAACTCCTTAGTGTTGTTTACACTCCCCCTGCACAAAGCTTTTATGGCATCAGAATCGGGCCTTTGACACAGGCTTTTTAATAACAAAAGCCAAAACCAATTTACCGGTGTTTTGTTTTGATTCATTTGCACAGTTGCCGTAACGGTGTGAGTATATAGCAGAACGGCGCAAGAAAGGGCTAAGCAGCTATGCTACATACGCTCAAATAACTGGAAGGTTGGAATGACTGAACATGGGCGGCCAGTTTGAAGACTTGTATTATAAAACAACAACGGGGATACATCACACACACAGCTCCTGAGCGTGCAGTTCACACTTGGAAGTCATTTGCATATTTACCGTCTGGTGCAGCAACATGAACTGCATGTCAAATGTCACTCAAGAAATATTCCAAAGGCAATGCTGACTATACACACACAGCTCCTGCGTCATAGCACGTATGTTTCCTCCCAACACAACGTATATCGTATCGCACTGTGACTCAGAAGTTAGGAATCTTGAACTGTCCTTATTTCTTAGAACTGCACCTAAGAGCAGAGCAAAGTGGGATAGGAAGAAAGTAAACCTCCTGATGTCCTAGCTTATATCGAACAAACACAGATTTACTTACTGCTTGTATAAAGCTGCCTTAGGGTCACGCTCTAGAAGTATTCACACTTGGAAAATAGAGTATGTTAGGCTATTAGTCAAGCTGTATTAAAACCCCACTATGAACAAGTAAGTTGGAATTTTAACATGGATTTGCTGGTCAAAGTGTAGCGTAGGCAGAGACAGACCCTAGTTAGGAAACATCACAACCAAAGTAGGCCACAGCAAGGACAGGCAAGCAAGGAGAAACCCAAAAACTTAAGAGAGCGGTGAACCGAGGGAAGCGATCGCCGAAGGTCACGCAGCAGCAGACCAGAAACACAGTGAAGGTCTCCCAACTCTAAGTCTACACAGCAACATTTTTCCTATCCCCGCCCCTTTTGTTCAGTACAGGCATTACAGCAAGTGCATAAATTCACATTTAGCTCACACATCATTAACTCCGTCAATCTTCCACATGAAAAATTTCCCGCTTTTCTTTCCTATCACTTGAGGGACTACTACAGATTCTTGCTTCTAACTTCTGTTTAAAAATGCCACGCACAGATACAAGTACGATATTTTGCAATCCTTCAGCCACACATTTAATTCTGACAGACCTACAGTTCGTCCCGCCATGAAACAGACAAAGAGCTAACATACAGTCTATATAATGACGCTGCTAAAATTTCTTTCCTGATGTGGGATGTGCTGGCAAAGAGATCCCTACACTCGATATGAAATGGTGATTTAGGCCCCAAGGGGAAGGGGAGAGGGTGGGGGAAAAGAAAAAAAAAAAAAAAAGTGTTTAACAGTCAGAGAAATTTAATGCTTCTCTTTCCAAACAATATAAGGGCTTGTCTGATGTCACAGTCGCCTGCGTGATACTTATAGATTCTGAAACAAAATTAAGTGCCTTCACTCTTCACTTTTATTTTGGTACCCAGGATTTTTCCCTTTTTGTCCCCTGTCTACTGTACGCAGACTTGTTTAAAAAAATAAATAAATCAAAAAAAAACAAATCAGAAAAGGATCCTAGCAAACTCTACCTGGGAAACAACACAACTTTGTTTTCGTGTATATATATCGCAAGAAGACTGTTAGATAGGTATGCAGCACGGTCTTGTCCGAATGCAGTATTATTCAGTGGGTTTCTCCATTTGATTTCTAGCCAGGAGGAGCCTAGACTGCAATTATAGAGCGAAGAATTACAGGTTTCGGTACACATTAACAGCTTTCACCCACGCCAAAGGGTTAGCAGCAACGTCACATCACCCCTCTTACTATGGTTTTCCGGAACTAGAGCCTGCAATCTCCACCTTTTCATATGAAATGTTCGAGTTGTTCTCTGCTTTAATTCCTAACGCTTTTCCCTGTTCTTCCAAAGCAGAATGTTTCTAAGGATTCCAGTCCTCTGAAAGAGGCACGATGTTTTATTACAAGCTAGTCTTTATAGCCAAAGACTTGACAAAGATGTTGCATAATTTGGCTTGTTTAACATAAACAGGGCCAGGGGAAAACTTTATTCTGAAGCGGTTATTTTTTTCTCTTGAGCACATGAAAGTCCTACTAGGCTCTAATTACAGAGATTCTTCTACAAGTGCAACAAGCACCAAGCTGGAGAAGTCTTGAAATATCTGTGCGCCTGTCGTTTTACATAGATCTATAAATTCTAAGATCTACAATCACCCTCATGCAAATTAAGTACATATACGGTCCACGAAGCATAGCCACCACATTCGGAAAACATTATTCAGAAATGTACACATAATTGTTGCTAGAGGGTTTTCTTTTTCCCAGCTACAATGTAAGCTTATTTGATTTTATGTGACTGAGTTCCAAAATAATTTCAATATCTGAATCAAAATGCAATATGCAACAGCGTGCATGCATGCCACCATCTACAATCAATTTAAAATTTTATCTCGGCACAGAAGAATTGTGTGAATGGCTAGTTGTATTACAGCATCTGCCTGGGACCCTAGCAGTGGTCAGAGGTGTTTCGCAGTAGGTGAAGCATGTACATACCCTACAAGATGATGTCCGCCACGAAAACCTTACCATTTGATATAAAAATCTAAGGATTAAAATGATCAATAAGAAAAGAAATGGGGAAAAAGCACAAGGGTAACCTTTGCTTTCTTAGCTGCAAGTCCACTGGCTTTCACCCTCGGTGGCCGGGTCCTCAATGCTTGCCCCAGCTTCGAGGGGGCAGGGGAAGAGCGTTGCCTCGACCAACCGCTACATTCCCCGCTGCCTCACACGCCAAGTATCGGACACCACCCCAAGTTTTACACGAGGACTTTACCTCTGGGGCAGGGTTTCAAGACTGACTGTGCCTGGTGCTCTTGAAGTCTCATATGCCCTACCTGCTGCTTGTGTCAAGGAAAAGAGCCGCAGAGCATCGTTCTTGTACAGAAGTCACAGAAACGTGGATTAACGAAGCATAGCGTGCGCTCAGCTTCCTTGTCACAAGGACAGAGCTAAGCACTCCAACCAGATGGCCACTGGGCAGATGGCATTTGGTGCGAGTAGTTAGCACGTCAAAGATTTCTCTCACAATTCCAGGGAACAGCTTTTAAAGGTATACAACTTTTTTAGGTAGACTAGCAATTACCCACTGCCGCTCTGCCTAGGCAAGATGCACGCCCTAGTTTCACCAGAAGCCTCATACATACATACGTCCCCCACCCAAAGAAGATGCATAGAAAAAGAGCATTCTTACCTGTATTGAGGGGGTTGTTAACACTGGCCATGGTGGCGAGCAGGCAGAAAAGGTACCCCAGATGTAGATATTCCCTCCTAGAGCTCTTCTGTAGCGTTCGGGGCTGGAGACCCCAAACTGATGGCAGAGGTCTCTCTCTTGCCAAGACTCTCCCGTGCGACAGCCCTGGAACACAGGACATGGATGTCCAAGTGGGAGCCAGTACTTGGAGCCTCATAGACGCTACCTGCCTACTGTGTTAAATGAGGTCTCTCAACTTACAGCTGGGTTTCTTTAATTAAAACCTGCTGATTAACAGTATCCTGTTACAGCTTTGAACTAACCAAAAACGCATCTGATTTCACACCACCTTGCAAATAGGACCCCACACACACAACAAACGGGACAGCTATTTAGCAGTGGTTGGAGGCAGCAACGCAGGCCTGGCTGGTGGTTATTGCTAATTTACTGCCATCCAGCGCTAAAGCCAAAAACCCATCTCTTCTGCAAGTCATCTGCTTAATGTAGTCACAGTCAGCCTTCAGCGGCTGTGCAAATACCAGCATACCAGAAGAGAGCCCTGGGATCTATACCAAAAAAATCCCCCAAAGTACCATTATTTTCCATCACATGTTAAAAACAAACAAACAAAACCCAACAACAAAACCAACA
>VZTL01009958.1:123746-134420 GCA_013400535.1 Scopus umbretta
AAAAAAAAAAGTCTTCATTATTTTAGGTGTGTTATCACATTCAGGAGTGTCTTTCGATATTTGCATTTGAGTTTGGCAGAGTCTCTCCTGTTAAGACTGAATAAATGAAAGGTGTTTCCATGTGTATGGACACATACACATGTATACGCCAGCAGAAATACTAACATATATGTAGTTTCACATTAGGAAACAGTCTTACTTCTGTGAAAGCAGTGTATTTTCCTGCTTCTAATGTTTATATGTTAGCTTATCCTGGGGTTTACAAAGATATTCAGCATCTCAGCATCAGATTTCAGCAGCAAAAGATAACACAGGCTGCAAGCTTGGAATACCAACTAAGCTTAAGCAGAAAAACTGATGCAGATCGGCAACTTCCGTACCCAGCACCACAGTATCTCCATATAGGTTTGGGCCAGACATAAGAATAAATGGCCATTTGACCCCGACACGAACATTCCCCGCAATCCAAATTTCTATAGAGAGCATCTGAAGGAACAGCGGTTCCCAAAACGAAGTCAAAAGCCTTCTGAAAATAAGCTATGGGGGTTTAATCTGTGGTAAACTTCAGACAAAGCTAATACAATTGACCTCTCAGAGCATTTCTTTTGCAACTTGAAGGACATTGTAAACTTTGCGAGAGACCGCTATGGTGACGAGCAGTTTATTTGCTCAACTTCCTTCCATAAAACAGAACTATTTAGATAGAAACAGTAAGAAAGTATTCTACCAAGAATGCTGGAATGCTTAGCCATAAACCTTACGTTATGGAGAAAAATAAGTGTGTGTCGCTAAATCATTGCAATATTTTTGGCAGTTGTTATACAGAAAAAACATTAGCTATTTCTTCTCTGTGTACTCTTCCTGATCACAGCATAATCAAAAGCATGAAAAAAGAAACAATCTTTGTATCTTTCAAGAGCTTCAGATGCTGTATCCACCCTGTTAGCCAAATATTAGTTCAGTTTGTGCACAAAGTGCTTTATAGTACCAATGAGTATTAAAAACCAAAGACGTATTAGTAAGCGCGGTACTTCTTGCCAAAGGAAACAGTTCACTGTTAGCAGTGAGCTGGCTCCTAGCTACTATTAGCATTTCAAATACCAGTCTTCAGCCCTAGACACTGCTGTCCAGATAATCCTCCCTTCCCTTTACATTCAGCTGTGTTACACTGACCAGTGGTTGGGTCATTATTCGTATTCATGTTATTACCATCACCTGTAGAGTTCTCAAGCTTAAAGAATGAGAACGAGAAAGAAAGGCTTAATTTTTTAATAAGTTTCTTTGATAAAACAAGCAAGACAATTACAAGCTGAGTATATGTTAGACAACCAGAACCCAACCGATGTTAGCCTAACGTCTGTTATGTTGCCATACCTGCTTACTAGTCTTATTAAATACAATGGGTCTACTCATAGGAGGGAGCATTGCAAAAAATGGATTCCACAATTACTGATTATCCATCAAATGTCCCACTCCTCAAAACACCTCTGTCTGCAGGATTTGTACTAAGGGAAAGGCTACCTGGCAGGTTCTCCAAGTTAACAGCTGAACCAGCTCCCTGGGCTTGGGTCCATTCAGCAGTTGTTCTTACAAAAGAATGCTGCTCTTTGTTCCCTCAGCCTCCTGGCCCAGCCAAGTCTTTGGTAAGACTCTGATAACGGACCTTCACTTGGTAAAGTTCAGAGAGGCCTGATTTTTTCAGGGACAGAAGGAGATGAATTACAAGGCACAAACTCAGGGTTAAAATCTCTAACTGACCACACAAAACAGGAGTTCAGAGAAGGCTTTGGCATATCTTTCCAGTTCCCAACGTTCTTACGGTGTTTTGTGCTGTCTTCGGGGAACCTGCATCTTCTCTTTAGCTAACTAGCATCAAAAAGTGGCATTTCAATGATGCACAGTCTATCACAGACACTTCTCTTTAGAACTACCTTGCTCTCTCGTACGTGTCTCCATTTTCAGAAAACACAAGAAAACAAATTGTACAATAGGCCACAGTTGTACTTTGCAAGAGAAATCTTGTAGCCATAAAAGCGCAAGAACGTTTTTGGTTGGGTGTTTTTTTTTGTTGTTGTTTTTGGTTTTGCTATCTGCATCTCAGCCACTTACAAAATTACCAGACAAATGGTGAGAAGGAGAAAACAAAGGGCAAAATATTACCCAGACTGTCAGGGACAGTAAGGCTTGGAGTAAGCATTAATACATTTTGCTTTTTTACCTGTCCGAATTAATAGTCTGTGCTATAAGAAAATGGTAATATCATTTTGTCATGGTCACCAATAATCTAAAAGTTTGTGTTACCATACGGACACTTACTTCTTTTGACCTGCTTGTGAAAGAAAACACAGTATAAGGTCATGGAATGAAGAGGGCTTTAAAGTGCCTCAGAGACCCTGCTCTGAAAAATATTAGCTAAGTAGTCCTAAGTACCTCCAATAGCACTAAAGTTACAATTAACACAAATGATAACATTTTACAATGACTCTGACCCATATTAAATAGTTACATGCTGACCTACCAATACAAAGTGGATCCAGAACCTACTCCGAGGGCTCTGAACTCGTTCTACATTACGACGGCCAGCAAGCCGTAGAGCTGGTGGGACACAACTACTCTTCTTTGCAACTTCTTCTTCGAGTGCTGATCCTATCAGGACAGAAGCCAGCAGGGTCCCGAGGCAGCAGTACACTCCAGTAGGGTGCACTAAGCTGCCTCAAGCAGATTGTTCAAGTTAGACGCCCAGGAGCCCTCTGAGAGAGAAACACATTGCTCTCCGCTGGGGAAGACAGAATTCATTTAGTCTCACGCTCGGGCCTTCAGGCTTTGCAGCTCGGCACGTCACACCCTGCATGCATCTTCAACCCCCATATAGATTATGCAAATCAACATCATTCAGCATCACAAAGGATCAATTTCCAAACGACTGAAACCCAGACTGGCTTCCTTAGTTTCTTGTACAGGATACTGGGCCCTGATGGAGTGACGGCATACCTCCCCTTGGGTAATCACACACACAGTTACTGACAGGACTCGAGAGATCACGCCTGGGGAAAAAAAAGCAAATGGGTATATGAAATAATAAGTATCAATACAGGAACTCAACCACTCGTAGCAGGTCCTACTTGTATTACTTGATATCCTCAAAAGGACAGCTGATCATCTTCAGAATGGGAGTAGGCGGGCTGCCCAGCGAAATTACGGAGCTTTAGATGGAGAAAAATCCTTTTTTTAGGTATTCAGAACTGAAATATTCACTGTTCACTGCGTGGAAAAAATATCAACTTTTGCCCGAAATTCAATTTTTACATTAGGAAGCTAAATCCATAGCTAGGCCACTACATTATAGCTTGCTCCAACTCTGCTTACTTTTTAGGCAGACTCCTCTTTTTCCAGGGTTTTCAGACTGTTTGAACATATTCAATTTCCACTGAATTTAGTCAAGCAAAGCATACAAATCAACAGACTTGGCTAAGATCCTTTTGGAAAAACTCTGGAACTGGCTCTGGGCTCAATTACCATCCACCAGTTTAGCCAAGGAAAGGGTCTGCATTCGTACATGGGGCAAAAAGTTAAAATTAATGCACCTTCACCTCACCATCTTCTTTCACTGCAAGTGAAACCGAGTTAGACTGTATTGCATCTTCTGCAGCCTATGAATTACGCATCAAAGGGCATGCAGCAACTGGTCATGAAGCTGCATGCTCATTTGGGCAATCTGCCATCATTTTTCAGATCTGAAAATGAGTGAATAATTAGGAAAAGAAGAAAAAAAAAAAAAGAGTAATTTTTTGAGAGGGGACCACAAACCTTTCACAACAAGGACTAGTAAATGCTGTTTGACTGCAGGCCCGTAACAGGTCATAGTGATGCTCATCCCAACAGGAAGGAGCAAAGTCAGAAACGAGTACAAACCCAGGGACACCGACAGCCATTATAATGCCAGCACGGTAACACAACAGCTCCTTTGCTCAGGCCTGCACCACAAATCTGTGTTTTGCATTACTTAACACCGTAAGAACATCACCTCGCCTCACAGAAACCAGAGGAGAAATATTATAAAATCCCAAAGCACCAAACAAATTTCATTTGGCCAGAATATCAGAATTAGTTTTCCCCATCTTTAGCATTTTTAAAAGACTATATCGTGGTCAAGTCCTCGCTTTTGCATTTCAACACCTCCCAGACTTAAGCCTGATTTTCCACAGAGATCTTAGTCCAAACTTCGACTCGTCACAAGAGCAAATAGCTTGTGACAGCAAACAACATGATATATACATACTCCCGAGCCAGACCATTCTTACTTCAATTCCATTCCTTAAGGGGGTTGGCTGCATTGGAAAAGTAAACACGCCAAAGCTCCAAGCTCTCGCAGTCTGTCAACTACATTCTGGTCCATTTTGACATGTTCATGTCAACATCGCCATGCTGTAGCTAAGAGAAACAGAAATACCTGCAGGACCAGCTGTTAATAAGCAGGTATGCTGCATTAAAGCGTGTGAAAGCATCGCTGCTCCTATTTTCTCCTCACTTCTACAATTAGTTCATTCTAGACAACCTGCATCTGAAGGGGAAAAGGTCACCACATATTTTTAAAAACTTGCAGTCATGTGCATAGTCAGTCTCTGGGGGCTTACTGCTGAAACCATCACTCTAAGTAGCTCCAAACAAAGCTTATCCCTCGGCCTTTCAGTAACAGCATATAAAGTGGAAAAACGCAAGCATAGCAAAGCTTTTATTATCCAATTAATCTGAGGTGGTTTACTTTGTAAAATAAAAGAGAATTATTAGCTGCACTCTCTGGAGCAAGCACTTAGGCAGGCAGTAACTGAATAAAAAACACGAACCGTACAGCTATTACAGACGGAAATCAGTGCTTCTTTGCAAATGGCACCACTTTGGAATCAATCGACCTGGTTCCAGTCCCTCACTATTTTCCTTCTGACAAAGCTGGATCTTCTCCATCTCCAGGAGCTGATAAGGACCTAGTGACTCAACCGTAACTCTGGATACATATTAAAGAAATTCCTACAAATAAGGAACAGAAATACTTTCAAGCAGCTGAGTGTCAAAGTATGTAGTATTTTAGTTGGCATATAACGTGAACCACATGGACATCTACAGAAAAGGTAAAGAGCCCAATTCCTGGCTTGAACACTGAATAGCAAGACACACACATTAAACAAACAAACAAAAAACCAAAACACAGAGTGTTTAAAGAAGGCTAGCTTTCTGCAAGAGGAAAAAAAAAAATCAAACCAAAAACCAAAATCCCAAACACAACAGTATGACATCGAAGTCATGGGATGGATGGTGTTGTAGGCAAATTTAATTGGAATTTGACCTGAGAATGAATCTTAATGTTGAATAATAGTGTCATGTTTAGGCATAAATAAAAACATTTTCAGAGGCTGTCTTGAGTTTTAAGTTCCTCTGCTTTACAGAACCTTAAAAAAAAAAAAAAAAAGAAAAAAAAAAGAAAAAGTCTTGTTTCATTTTGTTTCATTACATAGTCTGGCCATCTAGACACAAAAAACGCACAAAGAACACCAGTCCTCAGAAAGGCAAGTCCCTTTAGTTGTACCCACAAGATAAAAGACAAGGTTTAGACAACATCGATAGGAAACCTCAAAAAAGTTCTTTGCCAACTTTCAATTTCAAACTCTTCCTCAAAGCAGAATTAATGTGCCTAGAGAGTACTGCCACTACTCCTATTTTGTTACATACATTTCTAAGCAACTGACTTTCCCTATAAGAAGATTTTATCATTTAACTATTTTGTAGACAAAGAGGGCTCAAGTTCTTGGCCATAAAGAGAGTTCAAGTTCCACATTTCTTTCCCCCTTCCTAGCCTAACAGTTCAGAAATTTATATGGAATTTTATCTGCCTGCAGCAGCTCCCATTCAAGTACACTATTAGCTGCCCAAGGTTAGACCGCATGGCATTTTTACTGTGCAGTCCCTCTGACTCTCACTTCCTTAAGAAAGTACGTTTCCTGACTTACATAAACCTGCAGTTATGCACAATATTATTTCCATCTGCTTATGTCAAGCATGTAAACCAAAAAGGGCCTCAGTTTTAATTTGAGCCCTTAAGGGCAATTGTGTCTATTATTCAAAACTGAATTCCTGCATCTCAACTTTCTTCCAGCCAGGATCACGTTGGAATACAGCTGTTCTTTTTTTGGCCACTTGCATTTTCCACAGGTGTTGAGTACATAGGCTGGCACGCTGTCTTTTACTGTCTCCTGAAGAGCAGGCTGGAAATTATACCTTAGCATCTCTCTTCCCGGGGCAAGCACAGAAATTTCAAACAGTTTTTGAAGGTACTCCATCCCACCCTACAGACACAGAATCTATTCTAAATACAAAGCGCCCCAAAATACAAGACTCAGATAAACAAACTGCTCCTTGTAACAGAGCAGGTATGCTCAGCGTATAGTGAGACATTCTGTCAGGTACCTACAAACCAATCCTGCTATCACAGAGTCGACTCGCAGCTGCCAGCCCTGCCACGAGCATTGCTGCTGGAAATATCACAGAATGCAGGATTGTCCTATCTGCATCAATGCAAGCACCTAAGTAGCATCTATCACCTCAGATCGCTCGTTACATTCCTGCCACGTTTCCTCAATTCAAGCTACTCCAGGCTTAAAATGAACACCACGCTTTTCTGTAACATACAATCATATTTAAACGAACAAATCATCCCTGTGCGCATTGTTCCATGGGAAAGTGGGGTGCGCTATTCGCAACGTGTCCCGGTCACTCCCCTGAAATGGAACTGGGTGCCATCTGGAGGCTGCAACACCTTCTGAGTCTTTGAAAGGACAAACCCACTTTTTCCTCTGTGGCAGCTCTATTAACCAAGAACGTTCAGAAAGCCGCTCCTCATGGCAAGGCTTTTCATCAATAGCGATGAAACTGAAATCGTGCACGGAATTTGCATGGAGAACTATACCCTGACATCCAAGATGAGCAGCACCAGTGGTCTGCCAGTAGATTCTACTCTCCTCTTTGGAAAACACAACTGTATTGTGTTCGAATGCTTTTCACAAAAACATTGATTACACGATCTTGGTGGAAGAGAAATGGTGCATGCCCACCTTCGCTATCTTTGTACGTGGATACAGTGAAACCAGAGTGCTCACACAATCCCCAGTTAACTCGCTAGGTATGTATGCATTTAAACACCAGTAACGGAATCCAAGTGCATAGCAGTAAAAATACAGTTATTTCAGTGAGAAAAAATTAATTAGCTTCTTATCAGCAGTACTTATGCTGATACAAATGCTCCACATGGATCCAGTTTAACAGCAAAATGGCAGTTTCCCTTCACTTCACGCACCTAGCAAACTCTTACTGAAACAGAACTCTAAGTGCTCCCCTGCCAACAGCTTTGCTAGACATACATACTTTTTCTCAGGCAGGCTAAATCTAGGATGAAACCTAAATGAAGCAAATATTGATATGGAATTCAGATTAAAGACAGGGCTTTTAGTCTAAGTAATACCTATGCAGCGTCTTATCCCAATTTGGACTGCCGTTACTGTGTATGGAAAAACATCAGTATCAGAGGTTCCTTTCTGCAATAAATGGAGCTCTTTTCAGCAGTTCCCTCTCCCAAGGAGAAGCTGATGTTTCCTCAGAGCAAAACGGCACCTGCAAGAAAGAGGCAATGGAAACTATTTAGCAAGAAGCTGAAGACCTTTCCTTAATGCTGTAAGAACAGGTTTACCTGAAATGGTGGAAGCCACATGCTTCAACAGTGCCACAAAGAGCCTTGCACCCTTCTTTTCTTTACACGCTGCTTTGCACGTTGCAGAGATGCAGCTGTGGTCGATGACACACGTACCACCATCTCGTGCAGCTCAGGCTGCCCTGCCCCAGGAACGTATGTGGGCAGTACCTGCAGAGCAGTACGAGAAAACAGGCCCCAACCTGTGTTTCAGGGTCTGTGTTCGTTGCTAGTCAGTTCCTAGGCCAAGTGAAGACATTACGTACAGCTCGTGGTGTCCTGTGATGAAGCTCCTTGGAAAAGCACCTTCTACCCTGGGAGAGTAAACCAGCTGTCAACTGAAGAAGGGTGCCCGGGCAGGGTACTTGGCGCAGGTAAACGTCTTTTCCTTCCCTACCTCTCTCCAGGCCTAAAAAGGCCTGCTGTTATTAAGCTGCAGAGCATACGGTACAATATGCCATTTTTTCATGAGAGATTTGAGTACCAGGGGTTCTGGGAGTTAGGAAGATTTCATTGCTTTTATGCTTGCCACGGTGAAGACTCTTATCTGCAGGGGCTTGCCTGTACTGAAATATCTGCTGTCGGTAGCAGATGAACGCTTGAGGAACACTCCAAGCATAGGATAAATGCCTTGCTTAGACCTTGGGGGTCTAATAAACAAATAACTGAGACTCTCGCCTGCACCATACTTGTTCCATGAGGTCAGAACATGAGATTCCAGAATTTAAATGTCTTCTGGGCTTCATCTGCGGAATGCTAAACTGGAAACAGCTGACTGCCGTGGCATCGCGGTTGCAAGGCGGAAGGGTGCGAGTGGGTGAACAGAAGGGACAGGCTTCCAGGCAAAAGGAAGCATGGCAGTTCCCACACAAATTCTTCCACCCTGAAGGACGGCACAAGGACTGACATCCTCGCTTTCCTTAGCTTTTAGGAACGTCGACGACAGCTGGTTCCTTTCCAGGCCAGTCAGGACCATTTTGTTACTCCTTAAGTTTTCTGCCTGGAATCTGCAAGAACTGAGATAATTCCTCACTGCTAGCTTCGCTAATCCGTCTTTACACTCCAACTATTGTAACATCTGAGGACCATAATGACAGGACAGTTTTAAAAACAGGAAAGGTTATCTGGCACTTACGGAGAATTGCGATGCTTAAAAAAAAAAAACCTCCATCCTTCTGTAAATATGTGACATCCATTAAACAGCAAAGGGACCTTTTTGAATCGTCTCCAGCACAAACAAGTTGGATAACTTCCGAGTATGGCATTGAACTGAAACTAGCTCCCCAGCTTTTAATACTCCATCACTTGCATATCGGTTTGCTCCAGGAGTACAGAATTACATTTGTTACTTGGTTTTGTGAAAATGTTTGCCAATCCCCAGAACCATGTTGGCTTTTTGTAAAAACATTAATTATCCATCTGAACACTTGGAAATTAATATTATTTGTCCCTCACTTTCCGGGGGCTTCAAAACACATTTGTTTAATTGATCCAGGACAAACTATTTTTTGACCAAGTGACTCATCACATACCCTGCAAACAAGCTAAAATGTATGTAAGCGAATAGTAAGATAATCTAGTGTATTTTATCATGCTACGCAGGAAAAAATGATAATCAGAAAACAAGTATCGGGGATTAGTGTGAAGGCAAAAAAAATGGAATAAAATGGCTCAAACCACAATACTTAGAATTCAGAGGAGACCGTTTGGTGAGTTCTGGTAGTTTCTTTAGATTTTTACCAGTCTACACGGTCCTCAGCCTCCCCCTATCAGTACTATGTGGAACAGACTTTTAACTGCTTCCGAGCGATGATGATGGTCTTACTTCACAAGTCTAAGAATAAAATTAGATGAAAATCATGGGCTTAAATTCCAGTTCTCATTCACTGCAGTTGGTAATACTGCAGATTTCTTTGCTATTTTCTACCATGGAACTAAGTAAAAGCAGAGACATCATTTCCATTATCATTTTATCTACTCCTGGTCGAAACCACAGAACACGGAATAATTTGGTCAATGAAGAATTTGCCAAAGTAACTGTAGTTGGGAGGGACAGTCAGGGAGAGCGTGCTTACCAAGTTTAAGCATCTGACCCTACGCACGGCAGCAAATTCTTTTCGGTCACCCTGCAAGGTGACCCAGAGAGGCATCCTCCCCACTGCCAGAGGGGACCCTCATTTCCCCAAACAAGGGAAGCAGCGAGCAAAAAAGAGCCACCTGGGCTCTGTGGCCAGCTATTACGCTCATTCAGAAGCCCAATCCCTATAAATAAAGCAGCAGCGGTCTTGTTCTTTAAAACCAAAGTAGGGGATTATATTAAAGCAGGTTAAAAAATGTTACTTACTGTTACTTCAATTGCAAAGTTAATTAAAGCATTCCAATTACGAACTGGCAGTTAGACAAATGAGTCTACGAAGCTCAACTCTTTAAATAAAGGAACATATGGACACGTGCGCTGACCTTAATCCGGACTAAAGTCAGGCACTCTAACCTACGCAGGCTTCTTTAAAAATCCCTACCCAAACCAAAAGCTCGTAGCACCATAGGGTAATTGCGTGCACCAAAAATTGATCAAAACCGTCATGGCGACATTGATGAAAAGCACCGACCCCTTATTACAAACTCACTTTGCCGATTTACACGTGCTCAAAAGCGCCTGGCAGGTTAACTTTGCAGCTTCAGGCTTGCAGCACGTAGCGTCTTTCTGCGACTAACTTCTCGCTAGATCTAGTATCATCCGTCCTCCCGCAGCCGGCATGACGCTGGCAAGAAAAAGCCCCGACGTCAGCATAAACTCTGTATTTGCATCCTCTAATTTGACACAAATGCAACTGCATAGTCCGGCTAGATCTAGACCACGCGTGTACTGCTGAGAGATCCAGAGATGTCTAGTTGTCACATTATGAAATCCTGGCCTAAACTAGTCCTAAATCAACAAA
>VZTL01009958.1:134590-178252 GCA_013400535.1 Scopus umbretta
CGGGAAGAATGAAAAAAGGGATTAAGGACATTCTCTCTGCCAGTTCTTGTATGGTTCAAATTCCCCATCGGCCTGTTCCCCTCTCTTTTAGGCTCATACTGACTTGTGATCCCTCAAACTTTAAAAATAGAGCAACAACCCTCACTTCTGGGAACAGCAGCTGCTGTTACTCTTACCGCTACGCTGATCTTCAAAGGAACGAGGAATATTTTATTTACCCTTAGAAATAAGTCCGATCAATTAAATACAGGTAGTCCAACAATAACAAGTGAAAAAAGAAAGTGAGTTCTCCTGCCAGCTGGCCGCATGGCTGCACAAATGGATGGCTTTGCAAAGACAACTAGGCGGTCAGAGGGACTGTCCCGACACCTGCCGATTCCCGTTTGGCATCCTCAGCCCACCAAGAGGGAGCAGCTAGCAAGCTCTTCTCATTATGTTAAAGATCAGCAGCCTTAAACACTGGGTTACTTCAAAGGCACACGGCAACGAGGTGGAAAAGCAGTGTACACTGCGAAGGGATGGGCTGGTCGAGTTCTGAAACAGCATCAAGACGAAAGACAGAAGAAGAAGAGCGTTTTGATCCGAGGCCTGCCTGCTTGCCCTAGATTTTAGAACCCCGACAGCCCAACAGCTAACAACATGAACGACAGCTTGAGCACCCCCATGTGTACAGCAGCAGATTCAAAGATACTTAAGCACTTTTTTCTTTCCAGAAACCACAGAACTGAAGTGCCAAAAATGACACTTTGCCCTTGAAAAAATTCTTGCACTTCAAGGAATCCACCCTAGTAACTCAGCTTTGAATTAAGAATTTGGATCCCCTGCTAAAACAACCACAAAGAACAACCAGGTGGACTGGCAAAGTATCACATTCTCTGGCAGACCACAGCACGCCCCTCTAGCACCCTGTAAATGGTGTTATATTATACTGACATTTGCATCTTGAATGTGACATTGACCAACTCATCTTTCTTACAGTATTTCAAGCTAATAAGCAGAGGGAAGTTAAGAAGGAAACTCTCTCCTCCTCTCTAAAATCTCAAATCTTTTATTACTAGTGGGTTTTGGTAATTTACTTAAAATTTCTTTGTTTTTTAGTAAAGCCAGAATGGGAAGCATGCAGAATAGGTTAAGAAACAGTTAAGCCCAGGAGAGCTGTATATCACATTACTTAAATAATATGGTATCATTCAGAAAGACTACTACACAGGCTTCTTCAAGACACTTCAGTTTCGTTTCTCAGAAAACACGGCAACGGATTTTCTGATTTCTCCTCCAGAAATCCACCTCCGCTTGCTCATTTGCAGAAAGCACACCCTCTAACACGCCAGCACAGCTTGCAAGGCTGCTCACTCATAAGGTCAGCACAAAGGATAGAGCAGATGTCTTACTGGGACTACTTCCTTTCCGCAGCTAACGAGCTCGTTTGGCCTGACACAGATCCTTCTATCTTTCTTTGCTCCATCCTTGATTACGTTACCATAGGCAGGCATCAGAAGAAGGGAAACAGCAAAGCTCTGATCCCCTGCAATAGAAACAGCATCAAACATCAAGACAAGAACTTTAGTACAGACAATATGTTTTAACAGAGTAATTACTGTGGCCGAGAGAGGAGGTAAGCTTTTGGGCACGCAGCCTTTTTTCCGGGTCAAAACTATTCAAGCTAACACGCTTCGCAGCCCTATTTTCAAAGGTTAGGCTGTATTTTCAAGACAGAGCATGAAACATACCTGTCCTGTAAAAACTTACGCTGTTAAACATCATTAATGCTAAAGGAAGACGCTGAGTCTGCAGCGTGTGCGTGAGTAGGCTCTCCCGACTATACGCACGTAAAGGAACGCCTGCCTGCGCTGGCTAGGCACGGGCAAGCCCCAGGGCGTTGAAAACGGGGCAGGTGTTTTTTGCTTTGCGGGTTTTTTTTTTTCTCCTTTGCACTTTGCATTGAAAATATTACCAACAAAACAAGATTTGCTATTGCCTGCCTCTCATTTTCACCCTATGCCCTCTAACTTGCCTTTGCAGAATTATCTTCTGTGTTGCATTAGTATTAATGGATACTTCATAATGGCTTGGAAGGTTTCCATGCGTGCTCCGGATTATGGCTTTGGAATAGGAAAGCCATACAGACACTGAAGGCTCCAACTTCTACTCCGTACGGGATCTGTGCCAAGATATTTCAGCAATATTGAGTTCTATCAGAACAGAACCCACGCAGGGAACTTGTACTTACTTGAACATGACTTGACTGATGTCAGTTCCTTGAGTTCGCCTCCCTGCTAGGCAACCCTCTTCCAGACTCAGGTTTCACCTCAAATAGCGCTATAAGAAATCCACCTCCAAATGCATTTATGGGAGGTACCTTATTCTCTTTTAACTTGCACTGGCAGACCTCGGGTGCGATTTTATGAGGAAAGCAGAAGTAAAAGGGTGTAAAACAAACACGAATAAATGGAGAACTGAGCGTTTAGACTAACAGACTGCTGCACCCACATCTTGCTAAAACAGCACGGAAAATTCATGCTGAAGTTCTA
Organism: Scopus umbretta; assembly: GCA_013400535.1. NCBI lineage: Eukaryota > Metazoa > Chordata > Aves > Pelecaniformes > Scopidae > Scopus > Scopus umbretta. The sequence goes on from VZTL01009958.1 coordinate 137,122, forward strand.
TGCAAGTGAAAGCTTCCATCAGTATACAAATTCCCACGTATATGTAGGGTGCACGATTCGCTCAGACCTGAAACGGACTATTTGCGCTAGAGAAAACAGTTCACAAAGATCACAGACAAAGGCTGGGAGTAAGCCGGCTTGGCTGCAGCAGAGCAACCTTTCTGCTGCAAAGGGATTCACGGGGATTTCAGAAATGAACAAGAAACAGCCAGATGGTACCCGATATATCACATTCATTGTTACAAAGCATTTAATATAAATGCTTATCACAGCTGACAGTGGAGTCCCACATTTAAATCGGTGCCTGACAAACATTTCCTGGGGCAGCCACCACGCGTGCCTGGCCCATGACACGGATCGGCCAGCTCTTCCGCATATGCACTATTATCTGCATTTAGGAATATATATTTATGAATACATATGGTGTACACGTATCTATACACCTGCACGTAACTCTACTAAATATGCTGTTTCTCTTTACGTATACATGTTGCATATTGCTTGTTCCAGAAGAGACATAATACCAAAGAAAATAAAGATGCTACTTCTTCCAAAACACTGGGGTGACTCAAATCTTAGAAAGCAGCAGACTTTCAAACAGACCGAAACGAACGGCAAATCTAGCAAAGCCAATTCCATGCACGCCACATTTGGTGTCCTGATAGAGTTGTTAACCCATCTGAGGGATTTTTCAGCGATCAGTTTCAATGCTCTGTTTATCCTTCCCAAGAAATCCCAGGTTCTTTTTTTTTTTTTTTTAACTAAAGAACAGTGTGAAGAACTGATGTGAAGCCAGATGAACACGACCCCCTTTCAGATTAACCGTGATACGGAAGGGGAAGGGGACTTTTTTCTTCTTGAGCTGCACGGAGTACCAGCTCCCTCTACTGCCGGTTTACCAGCCAAAAATTCACTCCACCTTTCCAATACCTTCAGCTGAGACAAAATGACAACACAGCATTCAGAAAGATCTGCAACACCCTCTAAAAATCTAGAAACAATTGCCTCCATCTGACGCCACCCCGGAAAGGGCTTTATCACAGCCATTCTGACCCCACGCCATGACCCCCCTACCTGCGGGTTTTGAGTTGCTAGATATCGTTAGGTAAGATGCTTTACGCTGCCTCGTTTCACTTGCAGTTTCACACACACGTTTTTTGGCGTAGGAATATCCCGGCAGCACACAGAGGGAGCTAGGTCGTTGATGTTCTAAGGGTCATAAACCAGACAGCGAAAGCACGTCCACAGGTAAGCCAGCTCGATCCGTACGAGCGCAGCTTTATTAGTACGATGACACCTGCGCTCTTCCTCCAGAACTGCTCTTCGCAGTCAGAAACCGTACCTCATCCCTATCTGTAACGTTAAGTTGCATGAGCACAGCTCTCCAGAGGAGGCAGAACGTTGCAGCACGCTGTCAGCGGTATCAGTCAAGGTCCTCCTATGGAAAGCTGACTTCTGACACCCTTTCAAAAGCCTAAATGCGTTTCCTGAGGTGCCAAAAAGCAGCTGTAGAAGAAACGGGATTCCACAATTCCATCGCATAACAAATGGTTAACTGGCTGTGCCAGGAAAACAGCGGCACGACCAACACATACAGATAAGAATTGCTAAGCATATGGTACAACTAGTTCTCCTTGAGTTTCACTAAGCTATCACCACAATTCAAAGAAATGCTTCACGTTCTGTGTTAAAAATTTTGCTCCCCATTTTTTTGTGACATCGAAGTTTATACCGAAGTAGTAACTCTCAATCTTTTAAAAACTTAAAATAAAGAATTAATTCCTTACCCTTCATTTTAAAAAAGAAAAAACTCTAAGTCAAACCCAGTATTTACATAAAGCACAGAAGTCTCTAATCATTTTCAAATCATAGTGCTTTAAATTCAGTAACATTGCAGTTTTCAGGGTAAGGATGACATATAACAAAACTCAAAAAATCCACACAGGCATCTCCATATTGATCCACACTTTTTTTTTAAAGCGCTTCTATTCAAGGGGGGAAAAAAAAAAAAAAAAGAAAAAGGAGAACAAGCATTTAAAAATTAAAGGGGGCAAAGAAGGATTCAAAGACATACAGATAACATGATTAACTAATACTAATTTAAAGGTCTAGGAAAAAAGGCTAGGTGAAAATTTCCTACAAAATGGCACAGTCTCTGGTTCCTTCTTCCGAAATGGAGATGAAGCCTAGGGGCTTGGTGTAAAACACATGTATCAGTTTTGGATTTTAGTTCTCTTACTAGAAAACAATATCCTGACATATACAAGCAGAGCTTACCCCTGTTTGCAGGTATGTTTGAAGATGCTTTCAGGAAGCAGAGTTGATAGACTTCTGGGAGAAAGGGACAAAAATTATGGAACAAACAAGCAAGCTGCAGAGTAAAATGTTCATCTTGCAGTGCCACATGGCTATTCCGACTAAAATCGGAGAACTGTGCAGGTAGGCCATAAGAAAGATAGAAGGGGGGAGCGTGTATACATGTATATCTGAGCGTATATATACTGTCTCTCAAAAAAAACCCCAAAACCCAAAAACACAAAAAACCCTTTTTTCTCCCCCTTTCCAGCCTTGCTGTCCCTTGCTTGCTAAGGGCGTGCGGTATCAGCTCTCAGACAAGACTGGAGAACGTCTGAGGCATGTGTGCTTCTTCAGCCCTGGGTGGAACACTTAATTCCTGCCTTAGAGTTTATTTTACAATTTGTCCCGTCTTCTTTATTCAAACGCTTTCAGACAGCTTTGTGGCTGAAATCCACGAATTTCGTGCCTGGGATGTTATTCAACAATCCCTTTTTCCAGATTTTTCATCCAGTATGGTAGAGTAGAAACAGTTACTGAATTTTACTTATTTCTGCTACTGTCTAAAGGTCAGCTTAACATTCTCAAGAGATTCCTGGGGTTTATGGTACTTCTTTCTACTTTTTGGGCGTTTTTTTTCAGCAATGCTAGGAAAAACAATTTAGAAATTCCAGTGCTTCTGATTGTACTGAAAGTATTTAAAGAATTTGTGGAACAGGATCTACTGCCTGAAGTTCAGAAACTATACATGAATTAGAAGCCTATTTTTATTTTACAGCAAACTTACTGTTAGGGAGTTCTGACAGGTGCCATCAATTTAATCAAATGTAGAAATTTTTGAGCTCCGAGTCACTGCCTACTCCAGCGATAAACGGAAAGGTTAAGAGGCATCTTCCATCGGCCCGATACAAAACGAGTTAACAGCAGCTCCTGTAATGCAAGGCTGTGGCTAGACATGAGGAGCTACAGTCGGTATTTAGGACTGAAGCATCACGCCAGCTTGCATTATGCCTGGACAACGGCTACGCAATTCAGAAATAAAAATACTAGCAAAAGCTATCACTGCTTTCTTTTAATGGGAGAATTACAACTTCTGTTCCATACTTATCAGCGTTTCCATCTGTTCCACAAACAAAAACATCCTTAGTTATTGCCATCTGCTGCCTTGTGCCAGGCAGTGAAAGGAAGACTACTGTCCACAATATCCTTACGCAGCTCTTTTTCTCAGTGCTCCCTTTTGTGACAAATTCCATATTTATCCCTGTATTCAGGGGTTGAAGGGAGCAAAAATGAAAAAAAAACACCAAACCTAAAACATTCCTCTTATCCACTTTCTTCCCCCTCTATTTGAGAGTCATCTACAAAATAAGCCTTATACAAAATTGCTGACATTTCTGACAGAGCTAAAGCAGTGGTGTTGCACAAGTGTTAAATTTCTGAGTAAATGGAAGATGCTGAAAATGCCTGGATTCTCTAACGTTAGCCTATGCAAACAGGAATGGGCAACGAGGAACAGTTCCTTCATGCGTGTTCAGTAATGATAAAACAAGTCCTCCACATTTCAAGAGCCAGGGTATTGCAGGAAATAACTGTATGAATTGTCAACTCGTAACCACACAAAAATATTTAATTTAACCAACAGATTTTGGAAAAACACAGGATTTCTGCTTTTTCTTTCACAGGTGCACCTCTCATTTTGCATATACGGAATACTAAATTGCAACAAAAGCTAGAAACTTTACTCTGAACACAGCTAAATTTGGCAAGACAGATTTTTATCACCTTGCTACCTGAACAGCCAAAACAAGATAGACAGTATGGTTTATTTGCTCCCGGGAGACTTACGGACCTGCAGATAACCAAAACCCAGAGCCCTATGAAATTTATCTCTGGGGTCTAGTTCACTCAAACTAGCACCTTCCCCGAGATACATCTCAAAAGAAATGAAATTACTCTCATAGTATCTCTTAAATTAGAAGTACAATCGCTTTCCCAAATTGCCAGAGAAATCCAAATTCCTATCTTCGCCACAGGTATATTAAAACTAAGGACACCTACCTGACATTTCAAAGGAACACGATACTCTTTGTAGAATTCTCTGTGTTAACTCAGTTGTACGAACCAGGAGCCGTGCTAAGCTCTCTGCAGTGCCGTATCACAGTTCCTCCGTTATGTTCTGTGTTTCTAAAGAATAGCAGTTTCATTTCTGATAGCATCTACCCCATGAAAAACGTAACCAACCGTTGTGTGCCTTGCACGTATTTTACCAGATGTTGGCCAAAGTACTCTGAATGGTGCCTTTCTAAAAGCCAAGTGGTGAATGGTTAAATAGTTTCACCTCGTATCTACTTTTTAAAAAATAATAGTAAATCCACGAGTTTTTTTTTTCTTCTCAGTTTTAGTCTGAACAGTCTGGATTTGGTTGACATCCTTTATACTAATACACATTTCTTTTCCAACACAAACAACAACCAACACCAGAGCAACGTTTGAACTCCTTTCCAGAGAGGAAGAATAATCGTCTCACCACCATAAAACAGCTTTGGTCTTCCTGGACTTGCACCACATAGATGGGGGATCAAGGATGCACAAGTGAGACATATGAAATTTCCATGCCAGCCTCGTATCTCAGACTCTGACTATTCATCCAAGCAAGGAGCAAGGACGAAAAACAGTCCATTAAAATTTTCCAAACTCAGAAGTTCAGCCCAACAAATGCAAGTATTTTCTCAAGGTGATTAAGTGTTCTTGGCGATTCAACTGATGGAGTACATGAGACAAAACTGACTAGCCTGTCACAGAGAGCACCAGAGCCGGTCAGAATCGGCACGCAGAATTCCGAGTTGCAAAGCCACAAGCGTGGCACGAGTCACCAGGTTTCCGTGTCAAAGTTGTCACAAACAGCTCCAGCTCTACCCAAATTGTGTCCCGTCGTCCTCCCCAGGGCCTCCAGCAACACCCAGAAACAGGTGCTTCAGAGGGGAGTGCAGGGAACGAGTAGAACGCAAGCGTGGAACAACTCGCCTCCTGAGCTCTTTCCTGTTAGTCCTAATAGTTTGAGTTCGGGTTTAGTTTAGCAGACTTTGGTTAGATTTGAAAACATTCCAGAGTGAACGTCAGGGTAAGAAAGGTCTAAATACATTTATCTGTGGCTGGTTCCCATTAAATCTAACACTAAATTACAGTCCTTCTGTATATGCTTTTGAGTTTTTATTAACTTTGATTATTTTGTGGTGTATTTATCAACTGCTAAACTTAGCACCCGAACGCTCGGGGGGGGTGGAATAAAATACCATCACCTACCTCACCAGATCCTGCTCTGCTATTTGAGATGACCAAGAATACAAAGTCACTCTTTCTCTAATTCTGTGAGTAACATCGAGAGCACTGTATCTCACCGAGCTTCATTGCCTTGTTTTTCCATGCAGCCAGACCTGGTACCAACATGGTGAAGGGAGTCACTCTACAACGCTAAAGATGAAACACAAGTTCAAACACCAACACTCAGCATCTGGCACGTGCACTTCCTTCCTATAATAACCAAACTATTTTCCTGTATTTACAGAATCGGATACATGTTCACAAATGAGACTACAACCTCTAAGTGAAATCTCAAAAGGGAAGGAAATGTCTTTTGGGGAAAGAAACCTTACTATGGAATAGCAAGCTTGCCATTAGTTTTAAGGAAACTAATCAATACTGAGCAATGGTTAGAATTCTACATATTTTAGAACAGTGCAACTTAAAATTTCAATTGCTGCTCCTCTGTAAAAAACATAGACATGAATGCAGTGCATTATTAAACAAACTGTACATACAAGTGGAGGAAAATGTGCACGTTGGTGATTCATAAGAAGAAACAGGCAGATGAAAGGATCACTGAGCCCCTGATATGACACAAGGCCACGATCAGCCTGTCGCTTCTTAGGGCGGGATGCTGCTAGAAATTCAGCATTACCTGTGCAGAAAGAGCAAACTGCATTCTCGTCTTGACCTGTACAGTAACTGGCAAGACACCATCCGTAACACTGAAGGTGCGCCCAGCTGTATGCTTGAGAACCGTTTTTTTAAAGACCGAGTGTTTTTTCTCCAGGTAAGACACTAATATAATTACAGAGCCGTGCAGCTGGAAAGGGAATTCTGCAGGTCTCTAGTCCAACCCTCTGCTCAGTACAGGGCCCATTAAAGCAGGTTCCTCAGGGGCTCGTCCAGCTGGCATTTCAAGTACCTCCAATGGTGCAGATAGCACAATTCCTCCAGAAAACCAAGTGCTGGACCATCCTGAAGGTAAAAAATGTGTTTTGATATCAATTCCAAAATGTTTTGCCTCTCACCCTTCCTCTATGCACTTCTGGGATGAGTCTGGCTCCATCTCCTTTGCCACTAACTGCTTGGAGACAGCGGTACGTCTCCCCCACCTCTTTGTAAGGCCACCTCTTCAGGGGCTGAACAAAACGCCAGTTCTCTCAGCACGCCACGGGCTCCAGCCTCCTGACCACCTCAGCAGCCCTCCGCCGGACCTGCTCCGGTACGTTACCGTGTCGTGCTGGGGAGCCCAGAACTAGACAGAGCATCCAGATGCAGCCTTAAGAACCGCCAGGGAATAACGACTTCACTTCGCCTGCTGGCTGCGCTCTCCTAACACGGTCCAGCAGGCAGTTGCTCCCTCCTACAACCAGGCACCTCAGGAAGAACGCAGGGTTTGACCTGCACACCTCATCACCTTACCAGGCCATTGCCAGGACCTGACCCTTCAAAAGCAATGCTGCCTGGTCAGGACGCCGACCTGCTTTCGCCCTGCCACCAGCGGACTATATAATTCCACAGCGAGAACCCAAGCCCAACTGCTACTGCTGTCATGCAACCCCGTCGAACGGGTCGACTGCAGTCTGAAAAACTGTGTTGCAATACTAAACTCAAGTAGAATGCAGTAAGAAAACATAATTTACATACTTTTTTTTTACAGTTCCGAAGCAAGTGTGAGAGAACACACCATGCATTCCCCTAGTGAAAATACACCCCCTAAAAGACAATCTGAAGTGTGGTTTCGGGACCAAGAACTAGTAACATTTTGTTTCAAATAGCATTTTTGAAAAACCATCTCTGCCCTATCTACACACCAAGCCTTGATAAACTCCTTTGACCCCATCTATTGCTCAGGGGTCAGGGAACAAACTAGCAAAAGAAATCAATACAAGACTAGAGATTTTTTCCACAACAAAGGCACGTGACTGTCGGCTTGCTACTGTTGTCTACATCTGCCCGCTATTCCACCTGCTTCTCTCTTTCCCGGGGCTCAATAGCTTTCTTTAAAGACAAAACACCCCCAGTTATTTTAAAAATCACTTCCCGTTACCAAACATTAATGAGCATTAACTTCAACCGTTAAAATGTGAATCATCCGGACTCTGCACGACGACAACCATCGGAGTGCAAAGATTTTGAGCAATGCTTTGCCCTCTATCCTGATCTGTGCTTCGCTCAAAAAAAAAAAAAAAAAAAAAAATTAAAAAAAAGATGACCTTTTACGACTTGCACAGGCTTCGGTGCAAAGGGACATTCGCGTGCAGGAGTTTCCCAACAACGTACGTCTGCTGACTTAAGATGTACGCAGAGCAAGGCAAGATGGCAATCCCAACTCCCTTACATAAAGTACCTCCGTGTAACAACACTGATGTTTACATCAAAAAAATATCAAACACAGGTCCTCTAAGGCATAAAATATTTGCACTTGACCTTTAAGACTTACAGTAAAGAGACTTGATACGCAGTTGAACGATTTGGTTTCTTGTCATCATTCATTCTTTTTCAAGGTGCTACTCGCCTCATTTGAATGCCGTCACTCAACAGCTGATCACCAGAAACAATAGAAGAATCTTGTCCTCTTAACTCTAAATCTAATGCACAAGAGACTGACAACAACCTAGTTTAGTTTGCCGTTATGGGAAATCAGCTATCAGAACTGTTACGAAGACTATCACGTGAACGACCTGGATATCGGATGACTATACCCAATTACCAATCAATCTGCACCAGTCTCTTCATTAAACAAACAAACAACTACAGCGTCAGTCCGTCTAGCCTTTTCCCTCGCCCCAAAAGTTGTTGTTCACTAGCCCACAGGTCAGATCAGCTTCACTACGAGAGAGCAGCCTAGATGAGTCACGGTTTTATTTCATGTTCATCTGCACAATTCCTTACAATAATTCCGGAGAGAAACCTGTACTACTGGACTATTCTAATTGCAAAACAACCACTCTTGAAACAAAACTTCCCAATAAACATACACTTGTGCCGAACAATCATTCTGTATGGCCAGAGAGTCAATGCTTTATTTGGAAAATAAACATAATTCCAGCTGCAACACTTTACAGTAAGTACATCGCAATAAAATAACACTACTTAATTACCCCTGCAACATTTGTGGGACAGCTCTTCCGACAGTTCAAGTGACATCATTTCTTAAAACCGTATTTGGTAGTCAAGGCAGACACAATATCCCTGTACGGAGTATCCGAGTCAGATTTGGTCCTTGGTACGCAACACAGTCGACGGAAGGTCGGGGAACGCAGCAAGAGGTTGTGCGAGAGTCCCATGAAGCTCGAGGACAGCCAGTACAACGCCATGGACTGCAACGAGACAAACACCGAGTTCAGCCTCCCTAGATGCCATCAGCACACTACAATCGTAGGCAGCTCTTCACGAACCACAACCACGGGTTACTCCCAGTTGTTGAGAAAAATAACTCACCTAAAACCACTCCCTCAACAATAATAATCGCCTCCATTTCAAACGTACTTTTCACTCTTTTCTCTTTCTTCTGGAAAAAGAGTCATCTACACTGAAGTCTGACAACAGTTCATAAATTAATTCATATTAAATTTGCTTAAACACCTACATTTCAGACTAAGTTGATGAGCCAAACAGTTAGATATTTTGTTTTTCCTAGCCACTGCAAAATATTCACGAGTAGAACACCTGGTAAAAACAAGAAGCGTTTAAAGAAGGTTGTGGAAAATTTCCTAAGAACTATGCTGTTTTCCTCTTACAGTAAGCAAAAACTTAGCAAACCTGTGTCTATATGTCCTTTATATAAAGTTTTCCTCTCACTTCTCAGATCACAGAAAGGACGCTAACCCACTCTGAATGTCCTTCCAAGCCCCAGCTTGCAAAGACAATGTTTAAACACAGTAAGCTGCAGATTCTTCCCTCTTGGAGAAACACCTTCCAAACACGTTAAGAATTTCAATGCGTACAAAACAAAACATCTTCTTTGTTTTGGGGCACGCTGTAATGGAGAGTATGGTCTATTAAAGGCACCGGGCATTTGGGCTACACTTTAAGCACCAGGATCACAGCAGAGTCACAGGTTGACGGACGCGTCATTAAGACTCCGTACTTACAGAGGGGACTGTTGCAGCAACAGGGATCATTACTACTGACACCACTCGAAAGAAATTCGTAGCCAGCTTCTGGAACCTGGAAACTTCCATTTTTTGCGAAGCAAAGATCTGAAAGGGGAGAAACCCAGGGTTATAAACAAGTTCCTTTTGAAACAACTAAAATGCAAAAAAAAAAAAAAAATTTATTAAGAACAACACATAATATCATTAGCTTTGACCACAGAGCAGTAACAAGTAATTTCTGGGGTGGGGAAGAAGTAGAACAAACCAAAAAACCCCACATGCGCTTCTGGATGCTTAATGCCCAGGAAGCTCATTAGAATGTCACTCTAGGAGAAACTTCAGTCAAGACTAAATTTTACCGAGGCTCAAGTAAAGCCAATCAAGTATCTGAGACATGTCACATCAGAATTTGTCATCCCTAAACAAGACACCCACACATTCAAATGCACAGAACAATTAAGTTATTCTTCAGTTCTGCCCACTGCATTTAAAGCAGTGATCATCTGAGACTACCCTTACGTTACCGTGGTTTTCAGCTGGGTCATATTGTCTTACAATTCTATACAAAGAATGATCCTTCTGCAACCATCCTATTTATTCCACCGACGTACCTCCACTATCAGCAAATTCACGAGCCCAAGCGCAACTGGCAAAATCCACGTAGAATCTGGCACCGTGAGGTCTGTAAACCACAACGCTCCGCCTGCTGAGAACTGCTCTTGAACTCCACGAATAGCTTAAAGAAAATACGGAATTAACTATGATTTGCTACCTGACGTTTGTCAGAACCGCACCATGTATTACGATCAAGTCAGTTCAAGGTTCTAGCTACACTTTATCTACACAACAACTACTATTATAGCAGAAATATTTGGTTTCACAGATCACGTGTCAAGGCAGTCTACTATCAATACAAGTAACAAATGGTGGGAGAGACAAGCTGAGATCCAGCCTACCTCCTGACAGCCCATGGTTCTGGTAAAGCTGCGAGAAAAACGAGCTTGATCTCAACCACCATTTTACAAGCCAATGAAAAAATATGCAGTGCAGTAACCGAAAGTGACTACACACTTTGGTTTTTTGAAATAATTATATTGGTCGTAATAACTATGGAACTTGGTACATTTTCATTTAGAAGAACAAGCTATAAACTCTTTTTTAAAAAAATCGAAGTATCAGTATTTCTACTTAAAAAACCCCCACACTTTCACCTTGTCTATAGTCCTCCAAGTGAAACTTCACAGGGAAGAGAAAAATAACAGATTAATAGTGACTGTGCTGTGGCATGGGTAACATTACTTGCTAAATATGTTTATCTCACGAACCAGAAAAATCCCAAGACAATTTTTTTTTCTACTAACCCTTTCTTCAGAAGGCCACGAAAATAATTAAACGCTCACATGGCCTAACAAAACATCTCGCACTGTTCCCAGAGCTCAGACCCCGATACCGCTCTTACGGAGGCAGCCCACAAAGCTCACATGGCTATTACAAACCCTGAGAGGCGTAAGCAGAGATCAGGGACGCTCTGCATGCTGCCAGGACCTGCTGGAAGAGTTCAAAGCAATGAAAAGCATAGGCGTGGTCCAGACGCGAGTTCTTTGGTTATACGAACTGCAGTTTCATCTAGTACAAAACGTACAACATACCTAATCAAGGACTTGGAAAGCCTTTTTTTTTTTATTTTTTCTTTTTTAAATCAGGAACTTATCTACGCTTAAGCTATATTAAGCTTAAAATCTTAGTAGTGGACTAGCTTTTATATCAGCTTGTAAGTCAAATGCAGATTATGTTCTTCAACCAAAAAAATCATCTGGGAAAAAAGTAACTAAACGAAAAATGACTGTTAAGAGCGCGCCTGTTCAGATTAATCACCTTCCGAGTCTGTGGCACCAACGCTGCAGTTCCGCAAAGCAAGGGACACGCACACCCACATTGGAATCTGTACCCACACCAGTAAAGTGGCTTTGAAGGGATGGCAGTTGTCTCGAACATACAGTTCCGCAATAATCCTCCGCAGGTTTTTCTTAAAGTGGAACCTTTTTAATAAAAAAAACAAAACAAAACAAAAAACTTTTTCACAATACCTGTTTACAGACTAACTTCTCAAATTCTGAAATAACAATTCAACAGGCCGGGCATGACAAACTGGCTTCTTTAGGGGCAACTCTGGAAAACCTGGCCTCTTCAAACACGCCTCCCTCCTTTGCCGACCCCCTTCCCTCATGACTTTGAGCCCTGTTGCTATAAGCAGCTCTTCAGAACAAAATTTCCCACTGTCGTTGGCAGCTACCTGTAACTTGTCTGATATTTTATTTCACAGTGCTTTCTGCATGAACTAGGGTGTAACTTTCTCACTAAAGAGGCAGTCAGCCGGTTACGTGACCCTCAGTATCCCAGCTTGGATACACTGCTGCTGCACGGGGTGCAGCACTACACGAACAAGTGAGCAGGACCACAGCCACTCAAGCCTGAAGGTCCAGCAATATTTAGATACTGTAATAGCTAAGGAAAATTTAGCTGCAAAAGGACAAAAACAATCCTGGATTTGGCCCTGTAATCATAAGCCTATCACAAGTTCAGAGCTCTAAAACGGATATACTCTGAAGGACAATACAACAAACACAATCTGTAGAATCGGTAAGAAAATCTAAGGTTTGGGCAAGGGCAGAACCTTTCAATAAAGACTGTTGCTTGTCGGACTTTCCATCCTGCTATCCCTCAGTCTGGAATGCAAGATAAAGGTAGATAGAGTTGCCATCTTACCTGGCCACCTTCTCTGACCAACCCACTTGCTTTCCGTGAACAGAAACTTCATAGCGAAGATGCTCAGCTAGTTTTTTTATCTCTGGCTGCAAATTTTCTAACTAGCTAAAGAAAAGGAAAAGTGTTTATGCACAGTTACCTGTAACAACCACCCCCCTTCCCCACCCGATACTGTACAGACACTCAAAACGACTGTGAAGGACAAGGCACACATCTGTGAACACCTTTTATCTTGAAACAAGATGAACACGCTAGTAAGAAGGATTTACCATAACAATAAAACACTACTGTCTTTCTACTAAATTAAATAAATACATAATTAGATGTTATATTTTGTTCTTAATGAGCATCTTTTTGTCTTCATCCAGGAACTGTGACCAGCGACTTTATTTAACAAAACAACCTTTCATGCCAATTCAAAAAGACTTAAAGCCCAGCAGAACACATGGCTTTACAAGTCTCCAAAGTCGCTATCCTGAGGCAAACAAGAGACCCTATAATGCAAGAGTATAATACGATATTCATTTTTGCAACCGCAAGAGAAGGAACAATCGTTAATGTAAAAAACAAAACCCACGCTATTAAAAAAAACAAAACCAAACACACCCTGAACAGGCCACAATCAAATAATTAAATGACGGTGCTTCTGCAGCAACACTCTGAACTATGGTCGCTGAAGAAGCCCATCCACGCAACACCCCCGCGTTTACCAGCGCGACCTTCGCACAAGCGACCAACAAAGACCCAGCGGATCCCAACCGGGCCCCAGCGCTGGCAGCCGGGAGGCACCGCCCTGACGCCCTCGCCCCTCGGTAAGGAAAGGGCACGGAAAAGGAGAGACACCCTCCTTGGCACGCCAGCCGCTTTACTAACTTCCACCCTTTCCTCATCTTTGAGCAAAATCAGGTTTTTTTGAAACGCCTGCAGCCTACTTTACCTCAAGTTTCGACTGGCGAAGCTGTCGCAAGAGCTTCAACAGAGGAAGCGCCTGGCACACGCCGCCCGACTCCCGCACTAGGGCCGGGGGCGCGGGCAGTCTCCGCGAGAAAGCACGCTCCCGCGTTTCGGCCTTGTGCAGGCTCCCCGAGCCCGCGGGCGGGCCGGCGCGGGTTCACCGCCAGAGCGAGCTCCGCCATGCCCTCGCCCTCCGCCGCAGGAGGCCGGCGGGCGGCGCAAGGAGAAGGCGAACGGCGGCCACGGCCGCGCACCGGCGCCCCTGCGGCGCCCTGGGCAGGAGCCACCGGCCTGNGCGGCCGGGCTGCTGCTCGGGCCGCCGGGGCTCCGCCGGGCCCCGCTTACCTCTTGCTCCCCTCCGCCACGGGCAGAGAAAGCGCCGCGGCCGCGCCGGCAGCTCCCGCCGGCCCCGGCCCCTTCCCTTCTCCTCAGTGCAGGCGGCAGCCACCGGTAGCGGCCGTTTGGTTCCTTTTGCTGAAGTAAGGAAGAGGGGACAGGGCTCAAGAGAGCACGTTCCTTCTTTATCGGTCAAATAAAAAGTGTTACATGTGAAATACTTAAAAAAAAAAAAATCTGAGAAGAAAAAAAAAAAAATGTTCCTCATACAGACCTCTCCCAGCCCATGCTGCAAAGGCAGCATCCAGCCTTCCCTCAGCAGAGTTTGGGGTTTCGAGTTGTTGGTGGGGTTTTTTTGGTTTGTTTTTTTTTTCCCCCTCTCTCCCCACAAAACAGCAAAACACAGGTGAAAAGCTCTGTTCTTCTGAAGCACAGAATTTGTGTTTGTAATATATCCCGATCCCTATTTCTCCATAGGATTGTTCCAGAATGGAAATCATCCAACCTAACACTGAAGCATTAAGCAAATAAATTCTAGTGGAGACCTACAAGTCACACAGAAGACTGGAAGGGCGCTATTCCCCACCGAGAGCCAGGTGCTGACATGGAGTCCCCGTCACTTTTCTGAGCAGTTCTGCCACTTGCTATCCATTTTGCTACTAAGAGTTCTTTGCGCAGTGTATTTCAGGTCATCAGGCAGCTGGAACAAAGGGCTTATTTTTGTTTAAAACATCACCTAAGGGCACGTATACAGACACAGGTAGGCACAAACCTTCTGGACACCTCAGAAATATCACAACGTTTAAAAGGCAGTGGGGGTTTCTTTGGACAAGTGGGTTTTTTTCTTCTGGCTTTTGAAAGGAGTGCGTTTATAAAAACAAAATAGCACTCCTTAAATTCCAGCCTTCACTGCAGCTCGTTGAACTCATCTGAGATATTTCTTCCCAAGATTGTGTATCTCCGGATAGAACTAATAACAGAAGGGTTGACTCCAAGTGACAGGGCAAGGAAAAAAAAACCAAACAAAACCAACCCAACAAACTTTCCTTCAGCCTTCCTCTGCGCAGAATAACCAGCAACACATCACGCTGGCCCTTGCTTGTCCTGCACAAAAAATACATTTGACTCGTAGACCTACTTTAAAGCATACGTACACAAACTGCATGGGGATCCTGACTGGAGCCACGCGTCGCTGCTGACCACGTCTTGCCTGCCGGGACCCGCGAGGCTTCTCCTCCCGGTACTGCTGTTCACTCCAAGCAACTGCAAGTGAAGAAGGTGACAGCTCCCGACGGTGACTGTAAGGAAATTCTCACTTGGACTTTTCCAAATAAACCTTCATGGGGCAGTGACCCAGTTTGGAGCAAGACATCGACTACCAGGACAAAGCCACTTCTTCTGAAACAAGCCTTCCTTTGGAGACGGCTTTCATCACTGAAGCTCTGCTAAAACTGCAAGTCAAGAGCTTCATTCTCGAACTAACACACTCGAAGGATGTGTGCTCTGAAATGACTTTCAAAGGAAGGCACCAGAGGAACAGCAGCTCTGGGAGCACTCGTGGAACAGAGCAGACCTTGCTGCATCAACCCCAATAACAAGAAAAATTTTTCATAGGTGCTGCAGCGTGACACATTTACCCCGTTTACTGAGCAAGTAGGGGAGTTCAGCATGGAGATGACTCTGAATGAGCCAATAAGCTTTTTTTTCCTCAGGTGCTTTTTGCTGAAAAGGGTTTCAGGGAAGGAAAATGGAAACTCTTCAAGATCTGGTTACAACTGATGTATGCCTTCTGAAAAAAATCCAACACGCATTTGGAAAAAGCCCTCTGATAATACCCGTTTGGGTTTTTTTTGTTTGGTGTGTGTTTGTTTTTGTTTGGGGTTTTTTTTTCCAGAATGTACTTAAATTACACAAGTAGAAAAGTTATGCTTATTAATAGTTTAATGTATGAAGGAAACATCCAGATTTCTGAATATGAAGGTACATATCTCACATTAATTTAAGTCTACATAAAGTAGAGCCTCTATACTGACATATTGAAATTTACTTTCTGCTTAGCCATTTGTTATGTAAACAATTGTACATTTATTTGCCATTCTAAAACTTCAGGATCAAGTTTACATAATTTTGCTAATTTTCTGTGTTTGCTCAGAAGCAGTTTACAGTACTAAAACCAACCAGCCAAAGAACAGCTTCAACAGAAAGTTATGTCAAAAAAAAAAAAAAAAGAAAAAAAAAAGGAAAGGAAAGAATAAAGGCTAACTAAGTTGAAACGTATGATGGTGGGGAATGGGCGGTCACAATGTTCACAGAAAAAGGTCAGTTAGTAAGTTCTTCTGCAAAAAGCCTACACACTTCAGTCAAGCACATCAGTAGAATGATCTGGGAGCACATAAACTGTTTCTGCCATTTGTGTTTTCCTCTGCAAAAAAGGAATCTCAAGGCTAGCAAGTTGATCCCACTCAGCCAAGCTGGTTCATATGCACACTGTTCATGTGAGGTGTCCAAGTTCCAGTCCACACCTGAAAGAGAAAGCCTCATTTAACACCATGCTTCTGGGCTGCACAAAACAGTTCAGAGGTCAAAATTACGCTGCAGTGCTTATGGTCTTCACTGCACCCAAGTAAAGCCCAACATCAGACAACACCGCAATCAACAGTCAAACCACACCGAGCTCCCTTTCGCGCTTGTTTTGTCCTGCTGTAATTCAGGGGAGAGAGAATTGGGCTTTTAATTCTTTCTGCCTGTACTTTTTCACCTTGGCCAAGGGTCCATCGTCCT
This sequence comes from Scopus umbretta, assembly GCA_013400535.1. Classification (NCBI taxonomy): domain Eukaryota; kingdom Metazoa; phylum Chordata; class Aves; order Pelecaniformes; family Scopidae; genus Scopus; species Scopus umbretta. Next base: position 153,660 of record VZTL01009958.1, read on the forward strand.
CTTCCTTTCCACTTAGTACAAAAAACCCCAACCAACTAAATGAAGAACTTTCACCCAGCCTGCCTGCTCTCCTTCGTAGCAAAATCTAAGAGAGAATCAACGTTATTCATGCCCACTAGTTCCTCCCTTATAGCAACACTGATGTAATACACATTTTACGGTTCCACGGGAAAAGCGTATCGCTTCAGACACAACTACACCCTCTAAACATGCCAGTTCTGCTGTCAAGGAGAACTAACAGGACTCTGTACACGTGTAAAATTTATTTGCAAGGACAGCATCTGAAGACCTCCAGCTTTCAGAGCAGGAGACTATTTTTCCTCTTTACCTGAGGAAGTCCAGACAATCAAGAACCTGGTTTCTGGTACCTTGAGCTTTTTAACCCCCAATGCATTCAAGCACCCTGGAGGTATTAAAAAAAATGAGTAGCTGTGGCACTTTGGGACATGGTTTAGTAGGCACGGTGGTGTTGGGTTGACGGTTGGACTAGATGATCTCATAAGGCTTTTCCAACCTTAACGATTCTATGATTCTATGACCCTCAGCTCTGGGGAAACCCCAGCAGAACAAAGTAAACCCCTCCAAACCAGAGGTTGCCTCATACAGGACAGGAGCCACTTCAGAACAATACATGCACAGTGGCCAAACAACAGACCGCCTCCTCTTCTGCGCACCTGCGGTCTGCCACAGCCGCGAGCTGCTGGTTGCAGCTTGGATGATTCCCAAGCGAAGTAAGTCCAGAAATACTTATATGTAGTAACAGCATAACAGAGCTGACTGTGTAACTCGAAATAAACACAGGATATAATTTAACGAGAACTACTGATGATCCATCATAGTTTTGGTTGCTGGCTGAGTACGAACAAGAGGTTTAGGGGAACATCATCCCTATACCTAAATCATATTTAGAGGACAAGTCTGTAACCCAGGCAAGATCAGAGCAGCGGACAAGAGAGCTGCTTTCTCCCTTCCTAACACAGTGAAGCTCCTAACACAGTAAAGACATGGTACCTTCCACTGCCTAGCAACCATCCTTTAGACCTAATGCCGTTCCCCCTTTCTGGGAAGGGAAAGCTTACATAACAGCAAATAAAAGGCTTTTCTCACCAAAGCAAATCGATTGTGTTTTCCCCAATGCAGAACCGCACAAACAGAAATCATTGTAATGCTGAGTAAAATATACAGCGTAAAACTATCTTTTCTATCCCGACTTGCCTACAGCACATCATCAGCAAAGCCGATCTGCAGGAATTAACCAGGTGTCTGCTTTCATTAAATAGGCAGCTTCTCTGAGCTCCGCTGGCAGCAAGCTTGCCGATTCTCAAGCACAAAGAGGTTCACAGAAGTAACTACGCCACACTCCTTTGAACGGCGTTAACTTAGTGATGCCGAGTTTTTCCTCGAGACAACTTACACGCATTTTTGGAGAGACGACCAGTGGTTGTAAGCTGTCGGTAAGCACGCACCGCACACGGTGCCGCTGTGAGCTGGGGGGCTGTATCAGCTCCTTAGAGACACGAGCAGAAAGAACCAACACTACACTGTATGTTCCTACTTTCTAACAGCTAGGATCTTATCTGCACCACACTGTTTCTTAAGTTAAAATAAAACTGCGAATATAAAAGTTGAAAAATTACCGTCTGAGGCCCGTTATTTTCTGTGGAATTTGAAACCATCTTTATCAGCGAGTTCCAAGATGGGTCAGCAGCATGAGGCCCATTGAATATAGGGCCTCCAGTACCATCTGTGATGGGGGCTACAGGAGGAATCATTGCATTCCCATACACAGAAAAAGGCATACCCTTAGGGGGAGGAAAAGGCAAGAGTCAGTATGTATTCATAAACACTGCTACTATTGCACCTACGGAATGACAAAAGGGGATTCACGTGAGAGAAAGTCTCCGTCTTAAAGCAGTAATGAAACACTTGAATTTAAGACAAAGCTTTCTATGCATTTATTTATTACATCTAATTTTGTTAGATCTAGGATTCTGCAATACCATGAGGACTAGTTCGCAGTTGAGCTTACGCACGCTCAACTGCACAGCGAACAATTCCTCCGTGTTGTTCACGTGCCTCACGCGCCGACGCGGAAATCGAGCGGTACCGCGCGTATCAAGTCCAAGAAGGTCATTACCCCGACTTTTGGGAAGTCCATGTATCCTGCAGGAACGGGCTGATGGAATGTACCGGAAGGCGTTACGATTCCCGTGCTGTCTCTCTCCATGGCTTGGTGCGAGAACACCCCTGGATCAGACATGGGCCTGTGGATCATGTGGCTCCCCATTCCGCTGTGACACCAGTCCACTTTATCTAACCACACAGAAGACACAGCAACAGCATTATGCCCGACGCCCGCTAATCGCCATTTCCCAGCCTACAGGTTTGCAGGCTGTAGCGTTTCTACAAGCGGCCATTTGCTCAGCTTGCAGCTCCTACCCATCTACTGGCATGAAAACTTAGGTGCACGTGGGATGGAGGGCATCAGAAATGGCACCTGCACATAGTGCTACTCCACAGCGGGAACCCTGAGCCACTGCAAGGGCTTTTGAACAATTATATGCAAGCAAAGTGTCACCTCTGCAATTTTCCTTCATTTGAAAGGGAAAGCTGGCGTTTATGCTAACTCTTCCTCCTCCGAAAACCTGAATTCCTTGCGCATTTGGTGCTGTGAAGGGCATGCACGCTATCAAGGCTACTTGCTCCACTTCATTACCATTCTATCATGAATTATTTTATCAACTAAGAGACAGAAAAGTAGTTTTGAAAAGCAAAACCAGAAAATGACCAGCTGGAGACGTGTGCTCACATACTAATTACACAAAGTCTTAGAGGCAGCTTGGTATGGTTACTACAGTTCAAACTTCAGACATTCAGAAAGCCAATTTTTCCAAGTAATCCATAAGGAAACTGTATTTGGAGGGGTGGAGAAGAAATACAGAAACATTTCTGAAGCCGTCCTAATACTCAACAAGAGAAGAGCCAATCCCATTCTGAATTGAAAATCAAAGTGTTGAAGTACTTGAGCAAAGTAGGAAGCAAGCAGCATTCCGAAAGCATAGGTAGACATAAAGCGCAACTTTTACACCCAGACAACGTAAATGATAACGTTCAATTTCTAAAACCTTAACGATGAACAGCCTGTCACTGCACAGATGGGGAGAAGACCATTAGTGAAATAAAAAAAGGCTTGGATACATCCTGTCTATTTTGTGTTTGGGGGAGAAAAACCCCAGGACAGCATACTCCTCGTACGCAAAGGATCTGCACGGTCAGTCCACTAAAACCTTAAGCTGTTTGGACTCCTCAGTGAAGCAGTGCAACAGGTTGTTCAGAGAGGTCGAGCAGTTCCCACCCTTGGAGGTTTTCAAGATCAGACTGGATAAAGCCTTGCGCAACCCTCGACCTCACAGCGTATCCCATTTTGTGCAGGAGGTTGAGATGACCTCCAGAGGTGCCACACAAGTCATCTCATGATTCCATCCCAAGAAGAAAAGAACACCCCAAAACCAAAAAAGCCCCCCAAAAGCCCAACACACACAACAAACCAAACAAACCACCCCCAAAAAATCAGCAGTCCTCTATAAATTGCATCCAAGACTCCTGAAGTGTTTGCTGAGAAAAGCTGTCCCCTCAGTAACTTCAGTTTTTAATGAATTCTGAAATATTAAATTCTATGGGACTACAGGAGCCTCGCGTCAGTGAAACGCAAATGGCATGACTGAGAAGAACAAAGAAGGCTCCGAAGGCAGGTTAGGAAAAGACAACTTTGCAGTCAACTGCAAGCACGGGGCCATCTATTAACACTACGTACCTTGACTGCCACCTATACCTTCGAAGGACCAGATCCCACTATGTCCCACTGGGGCAGCTAAGTTGCTCCCGATAACAGATGGAGTAGAAGTTCCAGTTTGTCTGATACGTGCAGACCGTTCAGTCCCAATCGGAACAGGAACTTTTCTGTCCTGAGAAACGTTACTGGGTTTTTCTGATCCCAAGGACACTGCTGAAGGGGTGGGAGATGGTGCTCTTACTCCAGAAGACACTGACTGAGCAGGAGATTCTGCAAGAAAATCAACAAGAGCACTCAGTAATGGCAGCCAGATCCTCTCAAGTCACCACAAACCTATCCTTTACTGTTAAGCCATACATCAAACAAGTGAAAATGGGTAGTTTGTTAATGCCAGATTCATACAGCAAACACTTGTGATAACTTTAACGGTTCTCCCTTCAGATCAGAGAGCCATTCACCATCCATTCAGTCTCTTACATAAAATGATTATCACGCCCTGTCAGCTCAGCCACCGGGCGTGCACCGCAACCGATCACAACAGACTGTTCAAAAATCTTAACCAAGCATTACCGTGTATCAGCAACAGCAGATTTGAGGATTATGCCCAAGAGTATAGCTGAAATAAACCCATGTTGTTGTTGGATTGGTTTGGCTTTTTTTCTTTCTTTCTTTTTTTTTTTTTTTTTTTTTAAAATCCAGATTTGTTCTCTGTGGGTGTTTTTTGTGCCTCTTGTTTGTTATTATTTTTGCCAGTAAAACAGACTAACTTGTTCCCTGAGCAAGCCAGCACTCAGCATTTTATTTGTTTCCTGTCCAAAAAATTCCATTACATATCCAGAACTGCAGGGGCCAAATGTGGAGGAAGGTACCAGAACTTGCCCCAAGTATTTTCTCCTGGAATATGTTACACAGTTCTGTTTTAAGAAACATCAGAAAACCTAAGCAATCACCACCGCTGAGCTAGCTTTATGAAACGTCGTTACATGGTTTACACAGTCACACTTGGAATATTGCCTTCACTAACCAAAACCCCGACCTCTTCTTTGCAACATGACTTGAAGTACGTCACAGGCCAAAGTTAACTGCGGCAAGAATAAGCAGCTCTGCGATAGGGTGACCTTAGCTGTTAAAAAACACACTAGGTATCAGAACTTGCACAAGAAAATTTCATCTCAAAATCTGTGATTGCATAAAGGTTTAAAACATGATTGAAAAACCTGAAGTTAAAAATGAACATAACTAGAAAAGCCAACTTAAAATAGGCAGTGCATGAAGCCGCTTTATTTGTACCAGAGCTTCCGAACCCGTTTCCCACCGACTAGAACTCACCATTTGATGCTGATGAACATGGAGGCAATAAACTAAGTGGGGAAAAATGCTGTCTGTTAAAATTAGCAGCTGCAGGTGCTCCGCCAAGAGGTGTCCCAGGCGCGTATATCTGACCTCCTGAAAGGTTTGAGGCAAAATTACCCAGGTGTGTAGACGAAGGTGTTACAGAAGCATAGGGTGAATCCATACTGACAATACCTACGAGAGAAATCGGCACACATGACACCCAGTTCGCCAAGACCTCTGTGAGGAGATCGCCCACATCATGGAAATGATAAAGCAAGGAGGAAAACCTTTAACCAATCCATTGTTACGGGGGAGTGGCGGTTACTATTTTCCACAGAGAACCGGGAGCCTTAAGCTTCATACTGTGCAAGTCTTGACAGTATGTGGCAACTATGCTGCATAAATAAATCAAGAGTGATTCTTACTTTATCATGCAGGCACCTAGAATACAAATTAATTAAGGGAACAGAATACATATTCCGATATAACCAGACAGCGGAAAAGTAACTGAGCATTTTTATTAACCTGTAATTTAAATTTTGTAGTTTTGGAAAGTATGATTTTGTACCAAGACGGTGGAAATAATACTAAAGATTTGAAGACTTTTTCCATTTGTTATTCTACAGAACAATGTCTACATGCACCGTGATCGACACTGAAGGGTTTTTTTCCAGCCCAGGGATACTTTCTCACTTGCTTAGGAAAATGGTATTTTTTTTTAAGACCAAACGGCACCAATTAGCCAAAGTATTAAGAATACAAGATTTATTACCCCTTTAACATTCTCCTCAATGAAGACAGGGAAAAAGAAAATCTTAGGATTCTAAGTTTCAAAAACTATTAAGGAAGCTTGTTACCACCCAACTGCTGTGGCACTTGCATCTTCCTCCTACTCAGGAAGATTTAAATTTGTACTTATAGCTAGGGAAAAAAAAAAAAAAAATCCCTTCACCAGCGACAGGCAGAAGAATAAAGCAGCACATCACCTGCCTCCCCTGCATCATCCGTTATCAAGATCCAACCTCTACTTTTCGTCAAATTCTTCAAGCTCCCGGGGACTACCTTCCCACAAACTGACGTACCGCTCCCTGACTCTACAGACACCTCCAACTTACCCTCCTGTGCCTGCAGCCTTCCAAAAGAGAAACTGCTGAGATAACAGTAGGACTGTGCTTAGAGCACTGCTTTTACTCAGGAACTGACAGGCATACTCAAGCGATACGCCACGTACAAGCGTGCCCAATTCAGAACGCTAAGGAGTACATTAACTTGACAAAATTCACAGCGCGCACCTCAAAAGCTACTCAACACCACGATATTTCACAAAATATGAAAATAACTGCTACATCTCTCGATGCATAAACAAAGCTACATAAACAACTCACCAGTCCTACCAAAACAACAGGCACAGACAGTACAAACTGTGTGTGTACTTTCTGGAAGCTACCGGACAAGTTCTTGTGACAACCCCCAGCCTCTGCGCAGAAGGCTAAACATCTTGCTACAGAATTCAGGTAGCCAACGAAATTAAGTTTTTTTTGATCCAACTCAGCAGTTAAGAGAACACACCTCTTATGAGGAGCTCACACCAAAACACAGTTTGTTTTATCATCCCAGCGCTTTGAAGATGCTGCATATTTTTCTTCAGCCTCGGGACAATAAGCAAGTTATCACAAACTAGCAGAGTTATTAGCTGGAGGTAGGGAAGGGAGGTGGAAACAACAGCCAAGTACTTTATTATCTCAGCTATCGCAGAGGAGTAGACTGGAACGGCAAAAAGAATGCCTTGGCTTGACTTTCTGTAAGTTCATCAGCTGCAAAATAGTTACTGGATTTGACAAGTGTCACTTAAAAGGAATATGAACTCGACTGCACTTACAGAAACAGCAATCAACTACATCACAGCAGGGCAGACAGCGATTTACTACAGAGGACTGCAAAAGCTGAAGCAGGAAGTGTTACGTGCTCGAAATAAAAACATGCAGCAGTTATTATTTAAGTATATTATTAAGGCACGAACGTGAAACACAGACTTACCTGAGGGACTTGGAGCTGGCCTCTGTAACGGTGGCCTAAAACCTGGGGCTTTGGAAGTATCAGACTGATGTAAAGGATCTGAATTTGGCAAAAAAGACGACTTTCCTGACAGCATAGATTCTGGCGTTGTCTGAGATGAAACGACGGAACCACCCCAGAAGGCGTGAGCAGACGTAGGACTGTTTTCAAACAACGTACTAAAGGGCCCGAATGGTAAAGTAGCACTGAAATTGTTACCCATGGACTTGTTTGCTGGATGGGCTGAATTCTGAGAAGCACTTTGTGTACTTAAGGTAGAAGGAAGCTGCACTGAAGAAGGAACACTGTGGGGCCTTTTGACGTGATTAACGTTGAGGACTGCGACAGAAGAATTTTGCACGGGAGCTGGATTCTTATGGACGCTGCCAGTTCCATGGACAGGCGGTCTGATGGCTGGGGTTTCCATCTTAGCTGCAGGCTGAGAAGACCCCATTGAGGTCTGAGACACGGGATAGGTCATCGGGGCATTTGTCGGACCTGCCACAGGAGCAGATGAGCTTGTCGCTGCTAAATTTGGAGGCACAACCATTCGAGGATCTGGTGCAGGAACCTGAGGTTGCTGAAGAGGGGGTCTGGCCTCTTGCAGAGGAGCTCCCGGAGGCTGCTGATGAGCTGGGTGCACAGATGAGCTGCCGGTACCGGAACTGGGCTGCCTACTGCCGGTCGAGCTGCTCGTTTCCACTGCTGGCGGACTACCCACTTCCAGATCAGATGAAGGTGCACCTTTATTCGGGGAGGTTGCTGCGCAGTCGGAAGGACTGCTTCTGGAAACACCTGCTGGCTGCGCAGGAGGAGAAGGAGATGAGGGGGAAGATGCAGGGTAGTGTTCTTTGGCAGTAGGAACTGGATACGTGGTGTTTGTAGGCGCTGTGCTCGTGTTACTCGCCGTGGTCGTCACTGTGGTCGTTGTGGCGTTGGATGTCTTCACGACCGTGACGAAAAGCTGTCTTCTGACCGAAGGTGAACTCGGACTGCCGTTTGCAGAAGAACCAGGCACAGAAGAAGCCACTGAACTTGTTGTAGCTGTTGGACTAGTTGTCAAAGAACTTGCTGAATTCACCTGAGAACCGCTGCTGTTCTGACTGTTATGGCGAGGCACCATGTGAGGTTTCGGTGAGTTGGTAGCTCTTGCCGGGCTCAACGGCCTAACGGGAAATGGACCCCATGTGGACTGAGCTGGTGGGAAAGTACCTCCGAAGTGCGTCATGGGCAACCGAGGCGGACGGATTTGCTGGAAAGTCTGAGCAGCGAGTAAAGCGTGTGCAAACTGCGGAGGAGGATATGCTAATGGAAGAGAAACTTGGAAGCCAGGCCGCACGTTATTCACTGGGTTCTTAATGGTTTTGTGATTGGATGCTGAAGAAATTGCAGGCACGGTGAGTGCGGAGGCAGTCTGAGATGTTGACGAAGCAGCTACGGTGGTCACTTTGATGCCCACGAGAGAACTGTTAGCAGCTGTAGTGGTGGCAGGTGTCGATGACCCTATTTTGGAGTTTGCAGCCGAGCTTTTCAAACGGTTCTTTGGAATAAGTTCATCAATTTCCTTATCTGGATCCTTAATGAGAGCATTGATCAACTGCGTGGCCTGTCTTGTTGATTCTGTGCCACCCCTATAAAAAGGAAGGAAAGGAAAAGGGAAAGATCATCTAAAGCATTTACATATATTGCAGTGAAGTACCTCCAACGTGCGATCCATCCCGTCTTCTGTCACGACAACCCAGACAGAAAAATAACTCTTTATCTGAAGGCTGAGCTTAGCACATTCTTGCCACTGATAACTATTCAAGGAGCTCAAGTTGAAAACTCTAACCCCCCAAAAAACCAAAACAGTTAAAACGTTTCCTTCCCTAAATAAGCCTACATATTTAGCCATGTCTAAACACTGAATCCTAACATTTATGCTCCACCCTGTCTCACAAGTCCTCTTTTGTACAAATGCAATGGTACTAATGGGCAGTCGTTCTCCGTTTCCCCACTCCATTCGACTCCCCTGCCTCAAAGTGATCTTTCAAGGGACAATGAGGTCAAGCCTTTTCATTTTTCCATACAGAAAAGCATTCTACAATGAAAAAAATCCCCACAGGAACAAGCAAACCACACAGCCTGCTTACCTTATTGTTATTATTCTATCTCCAGTTTTGTCCTTCTGTTTGTCAATGTCTATGTGCGCCCCCGTGCACTCACGTATCGCATTGATGTTACATCCTCCTCTGCCAATGACTCTGGAAATTACAGTTGATGGAACAGAAACCTTCTTGGATCTATACAAAAAAGAAACAATATTAACTGGGAGCTGCTTTCGTGGCATGAAGCAGTGGGCAGGTTGGTCAAAACAATGTTGTAGCACATGATTCAACCTACATAGCAGTAATTTTGTGAAATCTATCAGGTCCACTAAGAAGGTGGTCATTCAGTAACCCGAGAAAGGGCTACACTAGATAAAACATTCCAAAAAATGACATCAACACAGGGGAATGTTTTGCTTACCTTCTCACAACTTCCTTCCATCCTTCTTCCCTTTTCTGACCACGTTTAGGACTAGCAATGGTTAGCTTTCCATTTGGAGAAGAAAGGGGAGAAGGACCAGATTTTGTGCAAGTAGACAAGGAATTACTCGTCACTTCACTAATAACTTCAGACAACCTTTAAAAGAAATTAAATGCTGTCATTATGCAGGAAAAAAAAAACAAACCAAAAAAACAAACACCAAAAAGGTTAACTTGCATTTTGCCCATTCTCCAGCCCCCCCCAACCCGTTTTTCTCTTTTAGCACAGAAGCGCTACGTTAAGAAGTTGCTTGAATTGAGATGCTTATGTCCCAAAATATGCCAACAATGTCCTAATTCCAGATCCACCATGATGCTTCTTGCTTCAGAACCTACTCCTAAGTTCAAGTTCATACTGCAACAATGTTGATACTCCTTGTACACACCTGAGCAAGGACATACTGCCTCATCCACTCCTAACAATTTTAATTTAGGAACACAAGTCAACAGAGACAAGGGTGCAGCGTTCAAACGTAGGGCAACAACCACCTTAAAATGGCATGCGTGGTCACAACAACTTACTTTATGGACGATTTGCCAGTAACTGCTTTCCTCTCATCCTTTGGACAAGTGACAAGAACTGATGGTTGCTTTTTGTTGCTCTGTGTGTTAGTAACAGCTGTGGAAGAATGATTGTCACTTTTGTGGCTGCTGTTGCTATTGCTGCTTTCGTCGCTACAGCTGGAAATCCTCATGTTGTCACTATCACCACTTTCACTAGTACTGCTGCTCTTGGATTCACCATTCACTTTTTCTGGTTGGCTATAGGAAATTGGGAGTTGATCATCAAATATAATCTGAACATTATCAGGGGTTACTTTGTTTTTCCTGTTTTTCCTTTTGGAGCTTGTGGTGGTGATGGTATTATTCCTCTTCCCATGGGAACCTGCTAGTGTCGTCCAAGTTGCAGATATACCTATGGTGGTTGTAGTGGTAGCACTAGGAGGCTCCATTGGGACCTCGGGATCATCTGATAGAAGAGTAAAAAAAGAAAAAAAAGAAAAGCAGTTCTAATTTAGGTGGCTTGAGGAAGCTTGCGTGCTTTTCTTTTCCAAATCCCACCTGTCTCATCAAATGACTCACGAGTAACTTTACAAGGCTCCAAGAAACACGCAGAACCATGAACTACACGGACATCTGTACAACTATTATCTATGTTACACCGCGGAGCCTCTCCCCTTGTTTATGCTAACTTATACAGAATTTCATTCTTTTCTTGGAACAAGCACGGTAGCAATTTAACAAACGTGAACTAGAATTCAGGCATGGAAAGACAGATGCAAGCCATTAGGGAACATAAATAAGCACATGAAACAATAGAAAAAAAACCCTGTCTTCCCTTTCAGCATATCAGAGTGAAGGAACAATCAGAGAAAACCATTTCTCAGTACACCACACGAAACTCATTGCCACAAGTTACAGAAGAGCCAGGTTTCCATGGATAAGAAAAGAATGACGCACACTTGGAATTTCCGTATTGCCATTCTTTTCTGCTAATCATGATTATCATTGTGCTTTTAAGCTTAAAAAGAAAAGATTGACCTGGTTAAATTGACCTGGTTTGAAGTATTGGAACCTGGAAGAAAAAACAAAACCTAAACCAAACAAACAAAACCCCAAAACGAAAAAAAAAACACAAACCAAACCAAAACCAAACAACCCACAAAAAATAAGCCAACACCATCCTCATGGTAAAGTTAACCCGTAACTCTCACCATCGTGCTAATCTACGGGCTTCATAGAAAAGAAAACAACAGGAAAGCTCACCAGGTCATAAGAAAGCTTGTATTCAAGTTTTGACAAGAAAAGCAACTTTTAATACTGGGAATAAAATCAAGGCCATGTTTCAACAGTAAGGCAAATATTTTACATCACCTTCAGCTTTTAGCTTCTCTTTCTCCTGAGCAGCTTGAAGTTCAAAATTCTCTTTATTTTTTGCTTCTATTTCTTCTAGTTTTCGTCTTTGTTCTTCTTTTTTCTTCCTCCTTTTCTCCTTTCTTTTCTCTCTTTTGGCAGCCAAAGCCAGTCTCCTGCTTTCTTCCCTTAGCTACAAGTCAAGCACAGGACACAGTATTACAAGGTGTCCCATGCACTTCAAGAAATGCAAGTGCCTTCTATTTCCTAAGAAGCTGAACTTGCATTTTAGACTAACATATTGACAAAACAGAAGCTAAATTCACTATGATCCATATTTTTACTTTTCTACTTCTTCCAAAGAGATTATTCACTCATTTTAACAGAAGGTCAGTGTAGAAACAGAGGACAGACACCACACGAACTTAAGCTGCAAAGTTCCAAAACACATTTTCAGGATTCTTTGCGTAACCTTGTGTCTCTCAGCAGCACAGTCCAAACACCACCCATCTCCCTTTCAAAGATTAGCACATGAAATGATTTCAGCTAGCTTGAATATAAAGCACGTGCTCATTTGACACTATACTTGTACTTCCATGTTTCCGTTAGATTTCTACTACAGTATTATGGTTTCTTGTAACATCATTACTTTTTTTTTTTTTTAAAAATTTTTTTTTTAAGATGCAGAACATGGTTTAGACCTAAAATCCACATCTATGTGATTGGAAAATGCCCATCTATCATGGACTTGACAAAAAAATTATACTCGGAAATCCTTCCTTTAGTAGAATGTTATTTCAGGAGAAATAGTTATATCGGAGTTTTTTTGATACGGTTTTCCCGAGTGATAGTCAAAGCAGAGTTCAAAGACAACCTGAACAACAAGGTGCTCAGCTCTGAACACTCCAATTACAGCAATTACACATACTCCTATACTGTAATACGTACTGCCAATGATCTTATTATCTTGAAGGAATGTGAAATTTCAATTTTATCAAATAAATATTAACAGCTCCAAACTCAACTTGCCTTCTCCAGGTCCAGTTCCTCTAAAAGAATGCTTGCATTTTTGTTGGCTTCAGCAGCCTGTCTATCTTTGGCTTGAACAATTGATTCCATACACAGGTGGCACTTCTTCAGCATCTCCTAAAAACCATAAAGTACATCAACCCTCTGTTTGAAGAAGTAACACTCCACGCGTTTGAATGTATCATCTCAAGCCTACACTTGTAATTTAATGACTGTTGCATTACTTGCACAAGTCTTTTTTCAAGGGAGAACTCTGAATTCCCTCCAGTAAGTTCCTCCTCATGCCCAACCTTGCAACCTGATATTCCAGTCACAGGTGCGATGTGCAATCAGTAACCTGCGTCTCGGTGTGCTACAAACGGCACAAAGACAGCTCACAACCTATGCCCATTATCAAGACCAAAACAATTTTATGAAATAAAAAGCCCAGAGCCTGAAAGGCGAAGCAACCACAGAAATAAAAAATCTATCATGAAGCAAGTTTGTTTGGTTTCTTTTTTAAATGCCCTTGGGAAATGCGTGAATACTGTAGTATTATAGCACTACTCAAACCTATACTGGCTTCGTAAGAGTGAAAATGTTTAAATGCATAGGGTGCCTAGCATCATGGAAGCAGACAGCAGTCACAGCCACTGGCAATAAAACACACACAGATTTAAACATTAGCACCTCTTCAGCCACAACATGCTCATCACAACTTGACGCCCAGAAAGCTGGCAATTCAATTGCAGCGCAGTGCATCAGTGACGAAATAGAAGCATTACGACTGCATTCTGCACCGGTCGCTATTCTTGTTTCTCTTATTACGAAGTAGTTTTTGCCCTGTTCATCTGGACTGAAGATAAACCAAGTAACACTGAACCTCCACAGGGAAGAGCAGCAGTCTCCTTAATATGCTATAAGGAACCACTCTACTGCCCATTATGTTTTCTATCTTCTTTCTACTACAACCTTTTTTTTATAAGATTGCATACCTTTGTACTTGAGCTCACACACACTCTTAGCAGAAGTTCATTCTGTTACCTCCAGTGCAAAAGCCATCAAAAATTCAGTACAAACTTGCTCAACGGGGAGGAATGCAGAGCAGAGTGCGGGAATGACTGGGAGAACACTTGAAAATAAGCACAGGTAATAACTAACACCACCTTTTACTACTACTCTGACTACACTAAGGTGCACAAAGTTACCGTGGCCTCATGTTCCCATTTTTTGCAATCATTTTTCTGAAAAACTCCAATGGGACTCATCATTTGCCTGAAATCTGGTGTGCAAGGAAGCTAAAGACCATCCGTAATATGGACTCTAAAGCTGAGTCACGGCACTATTCCTTCTCAAGTATTTTCTTTCTTACAGTCTTACCTTATCAGTAATTGTTGCTATGTATCTCATGCATTCCGAGTCTGATGGGAACTGGTTTACTTCTTTTACTAGGTAGCGCACCACTTTTACATGGCCCTGAAAAAGAAATTTCAAGGACAACATTTTCTATCAGGCCAGCTGCTTCTGGTTTGCTCAGGAACGCTTTAGTCCAAGCACTCATGGAAAAATATTTACTTTCAACTCCTTCTAGCCGTGCTCTCACTTTTTCCTTTTATTTTTTTTCCTTTGAATCTTTGTCACTTTCTAAATCAGTGAGGCATGTCTCTTCACATTTATGGCAGAAGACAAGGCAAGCAATGACAGTACCTGTTGTCAGGCTGCCCTTACTCCCGCCATACTTTCACATACTTCTGCCTTTTATTTCCGTCATTTTCAAATGCCCAGCTCCAGCACCTTAACAATTGCAGGCTCCTACAGTCACTTGCCATTTTTCACGTACTGCAGCACTTGAACTATGCTCCCGTGCTACCAACAATTATCTCTAGAATCAAATTGGGCTAAACCACACTTTTTTCTGGCAAAAGTGCTCGTCCTCTCTCACATAAGAAACCACTCCAGTTTCACCCCACTTTTATCACATATTCTCTCTGCACAAATACACCGCCATTTTCACCTCAACAGACCCATGAGAACCAGCCTCAATAAAGTGCCTATAAAGCAAATTTCTACTAGAATTCAACACATATATTATACAGGTGACACACATACCTATTTTTGCAGACTCAGTGCCAAGTATTAAAATTAGTTGACATATTTTTAAATACGTAGTGTCTGTCGGCTACAGTCTACTTGTAACAGTTGTGTAGGGATGATAGAGACAATATTAACTAAGACCAAAGCCCAATGTCATATTCTACCTTTCGAAAGGCTGCCATAAGAGGAGTTATTTTCCTGTTATCAGCAGCATCCACATCAGCTCCAGCTTGAACTAGCAGTTGGACAACATCTAGATGCCCTCCGTTTGCTGCCAGCCACAGTGGAGTATTCCCCTTCTTGTTACGCACATCAATGTGAGCTCCCCTACAAAAACAAACACATTCAATCAAAACTCTGCACCAGATTTTCGTTTCATGTATCAACCAGAGTGGCACACTGGACATGCAACACAAGAACAATAGGGAATAACTCAATACTCATTTTCACATCAAACATATGCTCTCACACAGGGCTTCAGCTTCCAAAATTTTATTTTGGTTTCTTCTGATGCTGTCAAGAGCCCCAACTCAGCCTAAAAACATTTTTAATACTCTAAATCATGCTGTTTGTCAGCTGTATCTGAAGCTTCTCTTAATTACTTCATTAACTCCCATCCATCAGTAAACGGTATTCTTCATTACCTTACTCAGAACAACTTAAAAGATTTCAAGTGCAAGCCAACAACCAGTGCGACTACTTGGAAAACGACACATCCAAAAGCTAATCAGGAAACATAATTACACTGAATGTGCATTGTGATTAATGTAAAAAAAACACAACATCATTAAGGCATATGTTTTGTGTGCCTCTTCTGTTGTTTAAGGACTTAAAATTATCACCTATGAGGGCTGTGTGTCATGATTGTGAGTACCACATGTGTATACTTCACAAGAAATTGTTTATTTCTAACATATATGATACAGTGAGACAGGAAAAACTGATTTAGTACATTGGGGCAAAAGCAAGCACTCTAACACCAGAGAGAACTTTGTCTGCTCGCTTTTGATAAATAAAAATACACAGTCATGGTTGTCAGACACAGAACCTTTCCCATTTCCTACCCTGCAGTGTATATTGGGGAATATTACTGTATATTGGGAAAGATGGGTCTCAGTAAGGCCACATTCAACATGTTTCTCTTCAAGCAGCAGACTTGCAATTACTGTACCTGCTAATGAGAAGCTCACAGAATTTGTAGTGCCCTTTGTCTGCCGCAATGGTTAAAGCTGTATCTCTTGACGAAGGTACTGGAGGAGCATTCACATCTGCACCTTTGTCCAGCAGAACTCTGCCCACTTCAGCATATCCACCAGAAGCTGCTTCCATTAACGGTGTGAGACCAGTCTAAGACAAACAAGCAGGAGAAAGACGCAATGTGAGTTGGTGGGTGCTTTTTTGGTTGGTTTTGGGTTAGGGTTTTTTTGGGTTGGTTGTTTGGGTTGTTTTTTTTTGTTTGTTTGTTTGTTTTTTTAATTTCAGAGCCAGGATCTATTTCAACTTCCAGTAACCTACTTCTAGTTCTGCTGCATGGATTCCAATTGTTACCTGGCCAATTTTCTAAGAGCTTAGCAGCATTCTGAAGGTGCACTCATCTTCAGCTGACTTGCGAAGAGCTTCCACTGAGCAGTTCCGTGCACTGTGGCCCTCTGTGCTGCGCAGTGCTGAGAGGGACTCAAAGCCTGCTGCTGTCAGTTTCTCAAAACTAACCCAACCAACCTCAAAAAGATGAGTATCGTCAGCATTAAGTCCCATAAAGCGCCCACGTTATTACACAGACGATGCAAATCACATTTCCTACCTTCATTAGGAGAGATCCTACAGAGCAACATCCAGAAAGCACCTGGCTAGGTCAAGGGAACAGGGAACTTTAGCAAGAAGAATACCTAGCAGCAATCAGACCATGCAGGTCCTTTTCAACTCCTCTGCGGCAACCATTAAGTACAGCAGTAAAGGAGAACAGAATGCCACATTTGCAGGAGGTCTCTTTTTTTCTTCCCCCTCAATATTCTAGCTGTTTTCTAGTGAACAGCCTTTCCTCCATTTCAAGAGTTGGGGTCACCTGAGACTCTCAAGCACACACATCCCCCTTCCATTGTGCATCACCACTGCCGATAAAAGCAGCTGGCCGGCCAGAAGAGATCAGACCACGAGCATACCTAGGCCAAGAGTCTAGCTACTTTTGCATACATTAAAACCATCTATTTTTATTAAGTTAATGGACTGTAATCCTAATGCTTGTAAGCTCCTGAAGATCAACTAAGGCTGCAGAATAAACACTTATTTTCTGCTGAACTGTGGAACCACCCTTAAGTGCAGCCATTATTTTTCTTTACAACACATGGCTCAGTGAAGTTCAGTTACGTGAACTAGAGGAGTTAACTTCCACAAAAGGCAAGATGACCACAGACAAGTGATGACTTTCAAACGTCTCTTTTTGGAGACGTAGTTCAGCTAATGTTCCTTACCTTAGCTCTATGTTCCACATTAGCTTTTCTATCAAGAAGCAGGCTAACCACCTCAGTTCTCCCTTGGAAACAAGCCAGAGTCAATGCTGTATTCCTGTTGGTCTCTATCTGGGCATTTATATCAGAGCCCATGTCCAGTAATAGCTTGACAGCAGCAGTGTGGCCATTCATGGCTGCCAACATTAAGGGAGAAATGCCCAATTTGCTACCAGTTCTGAAAAAGGAAAAAACAAAAAAACTATTTCAATCATTATCACATTTCTGAAATGACTTTAACGTAATTAGCGAAGGCAGAGTACTTAAGCTACACAGTTACTGAAGCTACAAGAGGTTCTCCATAGTAGCACAGCTTAAGACAAATCATTTCTACTTCGAGATACTACGCATGTTACCTTTTAACTGCTCTAAGTTTAAAAGCATCTCTCATCTGGAGCGTAACTTTTGCTTGGACCTTTCATATGACTCGTGCAGTGCATGGCTGAGCTACTTCCTGCCTCCCAACGGATGCAAGAGCATTACATACACGCATACACACACAGAAAAAGCTTTCATTAAGCTACGCGGGGAAAACAAAGGGAGCACAAACACACACACACACACACACTTTCTTCACGTAACCCGGAACTACTTTCAATCCAGCAGGCCAACCAGAGCAAAAAGAAAGATCTCTATCTTTGACAACGACAACTCATCATACGATAAAGGAAAGGAGTAAACAAAATACGCAGAGGGAGATGGAAATTAAAAGAGCACTAAAAAAACACAGTCAAAATCTTTTGTTTCTAACTGAAGAGGAAAGAAGCCTACTACAAATTAAATAATACATCGGCTGTGATCATACAAGAACAGGTAAGATTTGGCTCCGCATAGTTGTCAAGAAGTCCTTCTGGAAAGGGTAAAAACTCAGAACATGACAAAAATCCATGAGAGAAGGGGTGAAAAGGGAACTTGCCTGGAATTTATTTCTGCCCCAGCATTTAGCAGAATCTTGATAATGTTCACGTAGCCACCAGAAGCGGCGAGGCTTAAAGGTGTGTAATCAGAAACATTCCTGTGCTCTTTATTTGCCCCTCGAGCTAGCAGCAACTCCACCACCTGCAGTGTTTTAAGAAATAACATCTGGTTTTCTCCCAAACTTGCAAATCTATCCAGGGCAAACATTTTTGAAGCCTAAATATACCGTTGACATCTTCCAACAGTAAGAAAGCAATTTTGCTCAGTTCCTTCCCTGTACTCCTCGCCTCCATGAGCAGATGAGGCTCTGACTATGTTCCCAAAGCCACTCTAAAATTTCCTTTAAGCAATCAATCATCATCGCTCATTACCATGCTTCAACCATTCAATCCAAATTGTATAATATAGCGAGAAAAGAATTGAGATCTCTTTACGATTATTTCAGCCGTCTTTAAAAGACTGCCAAAACCAGAAATTCAGATGAATACAGTGTACAAAGTACTTTTACATTTGGTCCTCTCCCATTTTAATGCTCAGTTGTCCTACTTTAATGCCCAGTTCACTATCAAGTTAAAAATTCATCCTCAAACCAAAGCTACAGAGCAAACAAGAAAGCAGTGGCATGCTTTTATCTTACGTTTACACCACTACATTGAACGGTCTGTAGATTGTACACACAAATCTCATGCAAGAGCCATTAGAAAAATTAACATTTGCATCCCTTGGTTTTCTCTGTACATTAACAAAACCAACACAAATAGTTCTTACATTACTCCTCCTTTGCAGATTCATTGACAACCCAAACAATTCGCAGCTTCCCACATTCTACATCAAGCTTACATTCTGTAATGAAGTTTCTGCAGGAGACTTGACAAGGAACTAAGCTGTCTAGCAACGTAAAACCAAAATGAACACGGAGGTGAAAACCACTGTGTCAACTCCAGTGCAATGTTTCATTTGCTCCACTTTCAGCCTTTAAGCGTAAAACGCATTTAGATTAGACCCACGCAACTGAAGCCAAGGGCTTTTCAAACAGAGTATTTTTCCCTTGAAATCACAGAACAAACATACTGCCAAATACAAAAATTGGGGGGAAGGGCATCCCGACATCATCTCTACTGCCCCGAGCCCAATGTTTTCCCATCTTCTTTCCCCCCCCAAAAAACATTAAAGAAAAAATGATGCATTCCTTCAGGAAAGACTGTTTGAGAAACACAGATCAAGCCAATCTCTAAAAAGGTAAACATACATTCACCTTTGCTGTACAAGGCTGCTGGCCACAAAGGCTGCTGTGAAAGACTCACTAAAAAGCAGGCCTTCCCCTTCACCAGAGAGAATGGGATTGTCATTGCGGCTAATCCCCCCAGTGTCTGAAATCTTCCAGATGGCACTAAAAACAGGCCAGAAGAGCTGCAAGTTTTCAATAAGATTTTGTCTAGGGAAGTAATCGCCTTTTAAATGCCACAGTATCGCTGCTAAGACAACCTGTGGAAGTGGGAGAGGTGTCTCCAACCTCGTTATTTTCCAGATGGCCATGGACAGAGGAAGGTGATCCTGCACCAGAATAATAGCTTCCACTGCAGCTTTTGCAACCCAAATAGCAGAAGCATTAACAGAATCACACACTTAAGATTTGTAACAACCATTAGGAAAAAATCAAAACGCTGATTTCATAATGAAGTCATGGAATACAGTATTGCATATAACACTCAAAAAAACAACCTTCCCCTCATTTACTTTTGATTAATCATTTGAAAAGCTTTCTTTATGATTTTAGTCAAAGACACCGGAGTCATCTGCAGTACTCCAATATCCTACGGCCTACACAGAATCCATGGGAAAACCCTCTTTGCTCACATAGGGAGCTAACTCCAGCTTCTCAACAAGAACACTCATCGCGTCCACTTTCATATGTGCATCTAATTATGCTGGTAAAAGCCCCATAATGAGCCAGTAGTGATTACAGTCATGAGGTTGTCTGCACAGCACCAGGCCAATTTATAAAAAACAGAACAAGCAATTCATATCCGACATGCTGCAATATGTAACTTAGAAAATATGAAGCTCTTGGCACGGTTTTTAAAAAACACCATCCCGAAACAGAATGGTGAGTTGGGTTACCGTAACTTATCTGGAAGATTGCTTTAGTATACTGACGCAATACGTAATCTACACACTGCTTTTGAAGACTTAAGTTCTACTTCACCTCTTGTCTCCCTCCTGAACAAGCCAAAGACAAGGGAGTGTCCTTGGTTCTCTCAGACTGGGCTTCAATATCAGCTCCATTATCCAGTAAGATTTCAACAACACCCACGTGGCCAGCCGTAGCAGCCAAAATAAGCGGAGTAAACCCTGAAATGAAAAAGGATGTTTGAAGAGTCCACATTCATAGCTTAAGTGATAGAAGGTAAACCACCAGCAAAGCAAGCCTAAAAGCTTGACATAAAGACTATGCTTGTTGTGTATTTATTTAGTGGGATATACTGGAAAACCAGAGAGGGTCTGTACTGCTGTAGTAAGATACCTACCCTTCTTGTCCCTGTGTTCAATATTAGCTCCTCTCTCCAGCAGGGTTTGTACTAGTTCTTCGTGGCCACCAGCACAAGCAAGTGTCAATGCTGTGTCATGATTACTCTCGGTCTAAAAGGAACAGACATCATATACACAACAAGGTAAATATTTCCTTTTTCAAGTACAACCCCTGTTATGTTGCATATTAGCCCAAGTACAACTATACCTGTGACAGAATAGAAAGCTTCTACAGCTCAAGACATGTACACCGATTACCTCACAGTTATCTTTTACGTTCAAGTTTCTAACAGGATTCTAATTTTCAAGCCAGCTCTGTTAAGAGATTTGAGAACAACTCCTGACAAGAACTGAGATTCTTCAAGAACTGCAGTTTCATCTGTGCTTTGCTAACTATATTGACTTCTTTACCACTGCTTGACTGAGACTTTCAGATGCCACAAGAAAGATAAGACTTCTATCTTTAATTCTTAACCCTCAGGTTAAACCAAAGGGGGGACAATTCCCAACCTCACCACTGCTATTGCTGAAGCCTCTGAACAGTATAGGACGGCTACAGTGAGTCTACAAATTACAGTAACCGCAAAGAACAAAACAACTGAAAACATACGTAAGCCTTTAAGTTTACGCTCTGCTTCTGCTTTTAAGCTTTTCTCCCCTTTAGAACACTCACACGCTGCCTCCACGTGAGCATTTCTAGTGGTAGATAGTTCTCAGTACCGGCACAAAGCCCTTACCGACCTTGAGCCTGCCTATTAAACACCTGCAATGAAACAACGCGCCTTTCATTTCTCAGTGTCGCCAGGGCCCACATAAATGACCACCATGCTATTTGGAAGAGCAACTGAGACACTTCAGAGGATTACTGGCCCTGTTAGTGGAAGCATAGGGACGGACTAAAAGACATGTCTCCCATCGTCTGTCAAGTTACCGCAAGAGCTCCTGGACATGGTCACAGCAGAAACCAAGCCAAGTGCCACAAGCAGCTGAAGTAGCCAAGACTGGTTTTCCAGAGGTTTCTCTCTCTTTCTCCACAACTCTCTCATACCTTTCCTCTTCTCCACACTGCCCACATCTTAGCCACATTACGTAGAGTCTAGAACTATGCATATATGTATGCTAGTTAGTATACTCACACTTTTTTTTTTTTGATGGCCAACTAGCTGCAAGTCAATGTAAAACAGCCCTTTTTAAAATTACTTTAAATACAGAAATGCCTTTTCTTTAGTGGAAAAGAAAGCTTGAATTATTTCTTCTTGTTGAAATATTGACAGAAATTGCTCGTTTCCATACTTTCATACTTCTGTCAAGCTAGGTGGTCACTGGGGCCAACACCTTCAAGCAAAACCGGAAAAAGCACTGTGCAACATTTTAAGGCTTATTTTTGTTTTAGGATATCAGGCCAGAAAAATATTTCATTTCTGTGAGAAGACAACTTCGCTGTTTCTCATAATCACTCTGACAACAAAGAAATAAGGAATACAAGTGTTCAGTCATTCGAAGACCTTCTCTTTTCTTCGGCGAGAGCACAGAGCAAAGCAGGTTGCGACTCTCTGGGGAGTTGTAGAGGCTTTCTAAAAGCAGCAAATCCAAGTCTCTAGAACCCAATTCACTATACAAGAGAGCTGTTTACTATCACTGAATTACTCAGGATGCAGACACAAAACAGCTTCACGCACCTGTGCTGCGCTGACAACTGCGGGCTTACCTGGGCATCGATATCTATAGCAGGGTAGATTGGTAGCATGGCTGAAGGAGAAATGATAGGACTCGGAGTTGGCGTCTGAGGTTGGGAGACAGAAGTTGCAATGCTGTGGGTAGGAGTGTTTGACATTGCAGATGCTCTTCCACTCACTGCTGTTGAACAGAATAACTACACTTAGTAAAAGCAAACACTTCACTTCGAAAGTTTAACGTGACAATAAATGGACAGTGGGACAGAGCACCCACTGACAGACAGAACTCCCTAAAAACTTTATTTTCCACCAATACATATTTTCTACACATTTAACCCAATCTTTGAACTTTTAACTCTTTGAATTTAACAACTGTGAAAAAGGTTAACTGTATGAGATCAAAGAAATAGTTAAGTAACAGATTGGCAGATCTTCTAGAAGCCCACCACAAAAAAAAAAAACCCAAAAAAACCAACCACAACAAAACTTTTATTTTTTAAACCACAGATCTTTCCTACAACAAGTCAGCCATTATTTGACCACGAGTTCCATTACCTTTAGAAGCAGGTAGAAGCAGGACTGCACAAGTCCAAGTAATGGGTACCTTTTCAATTTTTCTTAAAATAGTTTAAAGATTCTCAAATAAAATTCTGTCCAACCTTCAACCCCCACCACACCAGCCCCCATAAACACAACAAAAAAGCAACAGTGCTATGTCAGTATGCTCACATGGCAGAATTTGTTGAAACCAGAGAAGTGGAAGCTTCTTAACAGCCATTTTGCAGAAACTTTGGTCAAGGTTGTTAGGACAAGCAAAAGGTAATACCGTTTTACAGCTGATGACAGTATATCGACATGACACAAAATAGCACCAACTGCCACGCTTCCCTGAAATTCATTTCATACATATAATGTTTAAAAGTAGACAGCAAACTTGTATCTAAAACAACCTGTGGGGAAAAATACCCATTCTTTTAAGGAAAAAAAACCCAAACACCAAGTACTCAATGTTTTTCTCCCTGTCCCTTCTCCAGTATTTCTACAGGTCTTTATCAGGTGTGATCAGCAAAGGAAAAAGTAAGGTACCGCACAATTCTCCTGTCAAGTTGATAAAAGCACCTTCAAGTGCACTATGAAAGAAAGGCAGGTTCCATGTATTGCCAGTGTTCACCTAGTACACACCACTGAGTAACCTTATGGTTCTCAAAATAAAGCCCCTTTACCCCAAACTTTTAAAGTGCTGTTCATTTTTCAAACAGGGTTAATAATCAGCTGTGTCCCTAACTGCCAGACATTGAGAATTAGCTCCTATATTCAATTTGAAGCGGTAGGTTTTTCAACAGATGCCACAAAAATTGTATCGTAACATGCCAATTTGTGCACTCCCTCCTCTGCAAGGCACCTATGTTTTTCATCCATTACTAATTTAATTTCTGGACTTCCTATACCAAATCCCAGCAAAGAAGCGAATAAGTGTCACCAAAAGAAAAAAAGAATCCCCAACTTAGAACATAAAAAGTATCATTAACCTTAAATATAAGTGTAAATCAAGATTCCAACTCCCTTGATCTATACTCTTTTGAAAACTTTTCACATCTTACAAAACAATTCACGCTAGCCGTGAAAAGAAAAGAAACGTACAGGCGCTAAGCCAAAATATTCTGACATAAGGTCACAAACTATGGCCTAAGGGAGTTCTGTACAGAGGAGACCTAATCAGAGATCATAACGAAATATCATTCAGTGGAGCATCCCACTTAAGCTCATCTCATTCCTTATTCCGACTGTAAGTTAGAGATACAACCTAAAAACACAACTTGAAATAGGTTCCATATAGAAGGCTAGGAAGGCATCTGTGTCGGTTCCTGCTCCCCTCTTGACATATACAGTCATAACTAGTGATTTGGGAAGACTAGCTTATTTACCTTCTTTCTGTAAGTTCAAAGAGGAAATTAAAGCAGCATTTAACAGAAATGGAGTTATAAAGGATCATGATTCTTGACTGTCACGCCTAGTCCAAAAGAACCCGATAAAGATGGTAAAATGGACTGGAAACTAACCAAATATGCTTGAAGCAGATGATATGAAAACATGATCATCAAGTAATCCACACGTGAAATAAGTTAACCCTGCTACAGTAGCACATGTATTTTAAACAGTTGCTAAGAATTACTGGTGTAGTCCCAATATGGGGGCTGGGCAGCATCTACTATATTAAAGGAGGCACTATTAAAGTTCTTAAGATTTAAAAAAAAAAAAA